>JBBPCS010001426.1:0-15111 GCA_037974645.1 Hollardia meadi
GTGTGTGTGTTCCACATTGGGTAATTAGGCTTCTAAATTTCTGAATTAATCCAAAGCATGTCTGAGTATTAAAAATGATTAAATACAGTCACATGATATCTTACTATGACTCTTTCTGCATTAAGAGTGTCTCTATCGTCTCACGGGATGAACGTGGATGAACCACACAGACAGTCATCCATCCAATAAATGAAAAAAACAACTAATAAACAGATTATTAGAAGACCTTTGGACCCCACTTTACTCGCCGCTCACCGTGACCTTCGAAAACCATGCTAGCAGCTTTGTACACAGGATGTACATAAGCACAGCTAAATGCTCAGACTGGCATGCTAAATTGCTCAGGATGATCATGTTAGCATTTTATTATTTTATTTTAGCATCTTGGCATGCTAATATTTTGCTAATTAGCACATAGATGGGAATGTCATTAGTTTGTCATTTCTCCTCTAGGGATCTTGAATATCTATAGCAAAACTTTAATGGCAATCCATCCAATGGTTGTCAAGATATTTGATTTTGAACTACAAAAGTTAACATCATGGAGGCACTAGAAGAAAAATCAGGATGATTAGTGATAGCAGATAATGGCAAAATTGATATTATTGGCTATAATGAAATTATGGCTGATAAATAGAGCTGATAATACGAATCCACATTGTTTTCACTGACCTAAGCACAGCGTCTGTGCACATCACCACCCACTCCAATAGAGTGGGTGGTGATGTGCACATTTAAAGTTGGATTGCAATCCATCAATAAACATAAAGAAGAAGAAGGAGAAGAAGTGCAGCATACTGTCGCACCTAGGTAGAGCCAAAAAGTGTAGACTAGAGAGTCAAACATGTTGTTGCCTATGAGTTGTTGTTTTTTTTAGTTTCAGATAAACTAAATCTTAGAATTTCTTAGCTTCAGGTGTGCATAAACTGCCGCTTACGATCTTCTTTTTAAAATGCAAAAATGTGAAATTATTGGTAATCTTAATATAATTTAGCCATGAGAGGCAGGTCATTATCGGTTATCGGTATCAAGTGAAAAAAACACATTCGCATACAAAACAGTGACGCACACGCTGAATGATACTAGCAACAGCGCACATATAAAAGCAAGTACGCTTTTTTGTTCCTCAGATACTCACTTCCATTCAGAAAACCACTCAAGAGATGGCAAGCACAGACGCATGCACTCATATATTTATAGCTCCTTGACAAATGAGAAGGCAACAACAAAACACACGACTAAAAGTCCTGTCTTTATTTGTACCTTTCAGGAAAAAGTATCAAGTTTATACCAGCCTGTTTATGTGTGATAATGTACGCTGGGTCGTAACATGGTGCAGTACACAAGTGGAGCAGGCGGAGTAGATATGAAAGGTTAAATGCTTCTCTTTCCCTCAAGGAAATCTATCCGCTCCTATATCATACCCTCCCATCCCCTGAAACCCCTGGTTGTTATGGTTACTAAACTGCACACATAGCCACAAACATGTCATGCACAAGCACACAACATTGTCACCATGACCACACACAGTATGTGGGAATGCACACATGAGACACGCACACATTTTGTCTTGGATTGTTCACGTGGTCCTATGTGACACTTCTCTTGTGAGGTGACAATACAAGTGTGTATCATGACGGAGCAGCCAGCTGACACACTGAAACACACGTGTGGATACCGACTGTACCAAGAGAGACAATCATTCACTGACACAGGACCTTAGCCAGGAAATCCAGTACTTTTTTGATACTACGTGTTTAAAACTATATTCACGTTCAATAGCATAAGAAGTACCAAATATATATAAAAAAACAGGCTGCACAGATATTAACATTATTACAAATGTGTTGATATGTGTTCAGGGACTTTTTCTGCACTTTTTCTGTTGTTAATTATGGTATCATGACAACCTTATTCTGATCCTTATTCCTAACCCATTAATGTTAGGCTTTTGCCAATAGACCAGAACTAATGCTAATGCAATTGTGAAAAATAGGGATACAGAAATCCCTATGCACAAATATAGACATACCTCCACCCACACACATATGCAGACAAAACTATGTTGTCTCGGCTCCTTCTCCATCTCTCACAGGCAAACACACACACACAAACGCCCAAGATGCAGAAACACTAACTCCTCACAGAGTCTAAGTTTCAAATCCCAGTTACGTTATCTGCGTGGCTCCCTGGCTCATAGATTGTAATATAATTAGTCTCCAGCTAATAAAATAAAGCCCCTGAAATCCCCTCTGTAATGCAATCTGAGAGCAAATTGAGAAAGGAAATCACCTCACCTACAGGCAGTCTGGAGGCTTAGTAAACCTTAAGACCAACTGTCTCCTACAGAGAGCACCTTTATGCCTCTATGCAATGGAATCAAGTGTGAGATGCAGGCTAACATACCGTTATGTGATTCAGGACTCACTGGTGTGCAAAGACTCAACCTTACTTTTTAAGGCCTTGAACAGAGACAGAGCTGGTTAAGCTTTTTAAAAATATGCCCACAAATATCCAGCTCGCTACTGATTCTCTGAAACTCGAACTTCTCTGAAACACAATTTACAAGTAAGTGTTTTATAGTATTGGACCAATTCCTATATACTAATACAATGCTTTAAAGTTTCTATTAGCCAATATAGAGAGCACACTAATGCATCTAGACAAACGAAGCTGTCCCACTTAAATGCACATAAATCACTGTCTGGGAGCGTGAAGGTAAAAGAGGAAGATTTTAACCTGTATAACTTTTTTTTTGGGGGGGGGGGGGGGGGGATTTAGTGATATTAGCATAATTATGCAGTACATTGTCTGAAAACAACTTTCAAATGTTCAAATCACATCAAAATATTACATAAAGCAAGCAATTCTTAAAGAGTACATTTTCCTCATGCATTTTATTCGTGCATTTTGTATCAAATGAAGCCCTTGTTAGTGTAATTGTTTTATAATAAGCTAATAATAGGTGGCATGATTGATTATTAAGCCCTTGTTGCTGTAATTGTTTTATAATAAGCTAATATTAGGTGACAGGATTGCTAATTAAACAAGTGGCGCATTCATTGCACAATCTACTTCACCTTCTTTCAAACGTAAATTGAAAGAAAATTAGAGTGGGGAACTGTGTTGTATGCCAGCTGTGCAGTAAAGAGATTTTTAAAAAATTCAAGATCAAAACCATATTTGTGGCTCTTAAATTAAATAATTATGGAATCAAATAGCTCCTCATTTTGCAGGTGACATTTGGAGCCTCTCCAAGGTGTAATGGAAACCTAGTTTGTATTTTAGAAGCTAATAATGTGAAGATTGACTCCATAGCCTCAAATGCCATTTGACCTTTACAATGTCTGGTGCCAGAAATATTCATCTCAGCAAATATCACCATGCCATAATATATCATATACCATAATAACAGACACACACACAGGTATAGGCATTACTTACAAGTCAAATCGGAGGTTCTGTCGCTCTTCAAAGAAGTAGTCCAAAATGAATTTCCGTACAAAGTCTGGGTTTAGCGTGTTGTCAATCACCTCAGTTCTCCCAAACTAGACAAAGAAAGGCAGATAAGAGAGAGACTGGACTACATCTTGGATAAATTGCACCACTTTGTCTTCTTTCCTAAATGCTGGACCACAAAAGAGTGAGATGACCCAAATCTACATCATCTATGAAGATGTCCAAGTTGATGGGAAACCATTATCTGTAATTGTAATATTTTAGCAGCTGACCAAACCTCGAAACTGTGATCTTGCCCAAATCACAGTTTTTTACAAGCACTTTGCGAAGTTTAGTCATGTGAATAACTAATCACCAGCAGGTTATTTTCCCCTCAGCAGACACATCAGTGTACAGCGTTGGAGTAATGAATGCAGCGCAGCTGAAGTATCGAGTCAATGGGGGTCAAGTAGGCCCCCAGTTTGGCATTTAACTTAGCCTATTAATAATGCATGCAGATGATGGTATGAATAACTGTGAATGATTGGGGCTGCAAGATTTGGCCCTCATTTACATCCCTGAATATTCATGACTGTGACACACACAGGTGATTGCGGTACAGTCATACGTGAGCGCACACATGCTCATGAACAGGTTGTAAGTATAGTGGATGTGTTTACAAGCACAAACAAAGTGGGGTTTCTTATCATAATTCGTTAATAAATGAGAGTATTAGATTAGATATAATTAGATTATTGGCTATACCTTCAACAATACAAATTCTATGTGTTACAACAATTTGTGAGTAATAAATTACCTAGAGTTTCTAAAATATCCTGACTATTTTATTACTGTATATACTGAAGCTGATTTATCAAAAAATACCCGTTAAAAAGATCAGCTTTAATCCTAATTGGCAAATGTAATTACGATAACACACTAAACGAAGATGGTGGACTTTATTAGCATTATGCCTGTTAAACAACATCTCTTCCATTGTCAGCATAATAGCATGATGATGTTAGCATTTAGCTCAAAGCACCGCTGTGCACAGCCAGCTACTAGCAAAGCTGTTTCACCATATTTAGCCACAGAAATGACTGTTTAGAACATAGTGAGTGTATAAAGACTGCAGAGAAGTGGCCCATGTCACAGGACTGAAGTCTCTGTGGATGTTTAGATGCTTGTTTCCATTGTATATACAGCATTTGTCACTATTGCAGCATCTATTTGATACTTATTGGATGAAGGTTGCTGACCACTGCATATTCTGTGATACACACTCACCTCTCTCCACTCCTTGTTGCCCATGCCTTGCGTATAGAGAACACAAACTGTGAAGAACAGAGACATAACATGATGAGAGTAAAGGTACTAAGACCCATGCTAATATCCATTATAGTTGCCCAGGCATTTTCCTCAAAACTTTCTCAATATACTGGAGCTAACAACTATCTGCCCTTTGCACAATAGGATTCTTCAGCATAATCATATTTTTTTTGGACCTGGTGGGTAGGCTAACGAATGGAAGGAAAGATTAATATTACCATCATAAAAACCAAAAAGCAAAGCAAATGAGTAAAAAAAACAAACTCAAATGTGTTTACCGCATTGGATCCATCAGAATATGATTAATAAGCCATAAATGTGTGAATTAGAAAAAAAACAAACAGAACTACATCAAAGCACCTGGTAGTTTTGTTCATGAAGCCCAAACATATATATTATATTCCCATCTCCAAATAGTGAAAGGCATCATTTCAGGTCATTATGCAATTTCCCGAAACAAGACATTTCAATAAAAGGCAAATTACTGCATTTGCTCATCATACACTTCATTACTGGAGGCCTTTGATGTTCTTTTAACATACAGTAAGTGACAAAAGGATATATAAGACTATATTGTGTATGTGCACACACCCACACAGAAAGACAAGATATTTTGGGGGGTCTGAAACAAATTTTGGGGAATAGATAGATTTAAGTCAATAATAGAATAGAATATTTTAGACTCTTCAGGGTCTTGTGGCTTTTGTATTAAAGGGTCTTCTTTCCACTTTTACCAGGCAGCCTTTGATTTCTTTTTGGATCACTGCTCTTTACATTTTAAAGGCATTTTTACCAGCAAGCAGATCCAAGGTATCTCTATATTTCAAGTGTTTCTTTTGTTTATCCAATTTTTAAAAAAAACTGCTTTTTAGGAAACAAAAATAGAGAGAAAAAAACATGAACACACATAATCAATTTCAAGCGTTTCTTGTCCTTTTCCTGTACCACATTGCTCCTTCTTCAGTCCTGTCAGGCTGTTTCATATCAGGAGGCCGAAAGTCGCCGTGCTCAGCGTAATCATAATTGCTACTCAGCACAAGAGCATGCCAAATGTATGGGTAAAGCCTGAGCTCCTTCCTGCTCCTCCTCCTCCACCTCACCATCATCATCATCATCATGTTAATCACTGTCATCCTCGTCATTGTGTTCATCATGGCCATTATCATCATCATCAACTTGAGTCATTTTTATCCCATGCTACTGTAAATGTGCTGACATACAATGTTCTGCAAAGACTGTGTGTGTGTGTGTGTGTTTATTGAGAAGTCATTATAGAGCACCAAAACTCATCCTGATATGTTAATCATAAAATTCACACACACCTCAACATGACAAATATCTTCTTTGATAACGATAATTATTTTCTTTCATTTTATTATGACATGAATTTCACCCTCGATCTCATCCTCCACCTACTCCCTAAAACACACCCACTCACATACACAATGACATGATACCCTTGATACCGCTGGATGAAAGTAGGAAAGTAATAAGCTACCTGTTTGTGCAGAGGCTAATTAAATATACCATGCCTTTAGTTCAGTCTCAAGTAAAGTCGAGTTTTTAGGTCTCAAATAAAGTGAAGTCTTTTATTTACTGCCCTGGCACTAACAGTATTATTGTAATGATTTTAACTGTTGGGAAGGGAGAGGAGAATTGTCACCTGTTGTGTGAATCTATAGGGAGAAGCTTCTTAGTTGGCCTCATGCATTAGTCAGACCTGCCTGGAGCCAAGCTTACACAACAACACAACACATTTGGTGGAAAAAAAAACTCACTTATACATATGAGGAGTGACTCACGACTACATACTGCAACAGACCATCCTTTGGTACCGAATTGATTTCTCACTCTCTTGTGCTCCATTTATTCCCCTTAAATTTTAAATTGTTCTCATTTGTTCTTTTTATACATTTATTTCCTTCCCTCTTGCCTCACTATTTTCTATCCTTACCTTCTCATTTGTTTGGGCTATATAAGTAAAATTGACTTTACTTATCAAATTTCCTTTCGTCACTTCCATTAAGTTCGCACTTTAAGGTTCTGTCCTGCTGCTTTCTTTTGTCCTGTTGTCTGCATTGTGAAGCTCAGAAATTAACAATCATGCACTGACAGAAACAATGGTCACAATGGGTGACAGACAAACAGGGAGGAGGTGGATCTTACTTGGGTCTGATTTGGAGAAGGTATCCCTGTCCAACAGGTTTCTGTGGAGACACAGAGGAGAAAGTAGACATTAACACAGTTGCCTTGGTGAGAAGAAAAAAACATTCATTATCCAAATGTGGCAGTGAATGTATTTTAAAATGCTATTTATGTACTCTGTTGGCCATGAGTTGGCACGTTACCCTCACGCTCCGTCTTCACTATAACTGTAAAACTCTTATCTGAGCTGTGAAAATACATAATATGTCACAAACACTGGATTTACCGCAGCATTACTGAGATATGTGAACTACTTGTGCTTAAAATTTGAATGGCAAGGTTAAAATAATTGAACAAACGTTTTTGTTTTAAGTCTACCAACCCTGGTAATGTCTTCTACTTTTCTTCCACAACAAATCCCATGAAAAGATCAAAACCAACAATTACTTCATCCTACTAGCAGGTGACGCTTTTGTGGCTAAAGCCTGATGTAACTTTTAACTAGAATTACCGCGTTGTGGTTGTGGCAATGCGTCAAATATGGATGTTGCGGTAAAGACGCTCCAAATTCTAAAATATTGACCTTTGACCACCAAAATCAAACCTTTTTACCGTTGGGTCCAGATGAACATTTGTGCCAAATTTGAATAAATTCCCTCAGAGCATTCCTGAGATATCACATTCACAAGCATGGAAATGATGTGAGGTCACAGCGACCTTGACCTGTGACCTTTGACCACCAAAACTTAGTCAGTTAATCCTTGCATCCAAGTGAATGTTTGGGCCAAATTTGAATAATTTCCGTCAAGGTGTTCCTGATAACGCAAGAATGTACGTAAGAATGTAAGAACCTATGCACGTAAGTACGTACGTACGGACAACCCGAAAACATAACCCGGTGATAGCCTTGGCTATCCATGAAAATGCATCAATGAGCCACACTGTTACATACTGTGGCATGTTATTTTATTGAGATAAACATGCACGCTATTGTCATTTTCGGCAATCCACAACACACCATCCTGCTGCCATATGTGTATTAATCCACATCTAAAATAGTCCCCAATAAATAAAAAAATGTTTGCTATAAACTACTTTGCTAAAATCTCAATTGTTAATAAATTACTGAGCATTTTTCTAATAAAGTGTATATGCAAGAACCCTTTTTCGGGATTTTTCGTCTTTAATAGGAAGGCTTGGAGCTAAAACAGACAAGTACTCAGAAACGGACCACAACCAACTTTTTTTTAATAAGAAAAAAAAAACACTTTAAAAACACTTTATTAAGTGGTGAGAGATTTTATCACTGCTCATTTCATGCTTGAAAAACACTAGTTCTAAGATCATATTCTCTGCAGCTAGTGATATACTGTGCAGTCTGAGGTTTCAGCCAAGATGGAAATTAATAAAATCGTGAAGAATTTATGTTTCTCAAAGAGAGGGAGGAGGAGGAGGAGGAGGAGGAGGAGGAGGAGGAGGAGGAGGAGGAGGAGGAGGAAGAGGAGGAGGAGGAGGAGGGCTAGGGAAAATTAAATGAGACCTTGTCGTTAATTCTGATTTGTGAATAATGAGATGAGTGATGGTGGCGATGATGATGGCGCCGAATGGTTTAGAGAGGAGGAGAGTCTTTTTTAAATAACTCTGGCATGTAAAGGCCTTCATAAGAATTAAACTAAACTCTCTAACCTCCTTTTTTTCCCATCTCTTTAACGAGTCCTGACATTTCCTGGTTTGAGGAAAGGCATCAAAATGTGGGTAATGCTTCCTGTCATCCTTTCAAACCCAGGGATTGTGAGTGACTTTGAAAGGCTTTCAGACAAAGCTCTGAAACCATCACTGGCTGGAGAGTGGCCAGGCTGCAAGATGGTTTTCAGTAACAGCCTCTTGAACTGTAGCTGCTTTTTATTTCAGCTCACTGTCAGTTGTCTCTCTTTCACTGTTCCTCTTTTTACTTTGCTCTTTTTTTGTGTGTGAACTCGTCAAAACGACCTATGGCTTTTTCTCTCTGTCTCACTCTCTTGTGTTTGGACTCAAAATACAGATACACCTCTGTTCTTCCTGCCTGTACACTTACTTGTCCCTCAGTCATAACTGCAGCATCACTGCAAATCACTCATATTAAATGTAACAAGTCAAGGCACTTTGCGTGATGATTTGACGTCACTTTTAAAAGACTTTTGAGAACTTGAAACTTGTTTTCTCCAAAAATCCAAAGACACACAATCAGGAGCACCGTAGACTCCCATAGGTGTATGCCTGTTTGCCAATTGTGTTGTCTGTTCACAGCAATAAAAACACTGCTGGACACAAAAATCCAGCTAAGACGTTAGCGTGGTGTGCAAAAACCGTCAGTCACCATACAGTGTATGCATTAATGTGCTCTGATGTAGTAACAATGATGCTAGATAGAACAAAGATAATGCATTACATAAAATTTAATGTTTGCCCCATATTTTGCCGGTTGTTTGTATCTGCTAGCTAAATGTGCTCGCTACGGATATCAAGATCTCGCAAGAGTGTGTTGCTGAGGCTGAGACAGTTCTCGAACAAAGTAAAAAATTTTCCTGATTTCTCTGACTGAACAATGCCCTTTTAGTGTCAAGATTCTTTGGAAGATGTGGCTTGTGAAAAATGAGTCCAATGCTTACTTAAATGACTATGGGGCAAAAGAATAGGTCATAATCTGTGCTCATGTCCAGTTCTCCCATAAGAATGAATAGACTGAGGGCCTGCTGCTAGTCTTCTAAAGGAGCAGGGCAGTGGCCAAGCCCACATGACACAGATACAAGAATGACTTTTTAGTGAGCCATCTCGGTCTCTGAACTGTCTGGTAATAATGAGGCAAGATGAGAGCAGAACTGAGTATACCATCTTGCCATGATAAGCCTTATCAGTGTTGAACTACCCTGAGTTGGGGGTACAGTTGGGGACACCAGTTAACATGCACTTTGAGATAGAATTTTGAGGCTCCAGACTCGATGACTGGCTGCTGCTCAAAGCACATCACACATGGTGGCACTCCAAATGGGCTCCTGGGCTCCCCTGGCGTGCCGTTTGTGTGATTGTGTGTTTTTGTGTGTGTGTGTGTGTGTGAGTAAGACACGTTTTCAGGATTTCCACTTCAGAGGATAATGTGAATGAGTCATGGCTCTCTCTCTCTTTCTCCTCCTTCTCTCTTTTCATCCAGAGGCAGGCAGCGGAAATCTAAAAGCTGCCATCCAAGTCACAAGGAGGTATGTAGGAATAAAGGTACTACACTAAAATGGTGCTCGTATTTTCAGCAGAGAGTTTCCGAAAAACTCGTACTAGGGATGTGTAATTTGGATTTTATGCCTTTTTGGTCAAATAAATGGCAGTGCAATAGATCTCTTATTGGAAAACAAATATATCAATCAACTAAACAGCTATAAAGACAAACTACAGTTAAAGGCAAAGTGAAGAACCCATACATCACAAAAAAATATTGATTTTGTTCAATAGATTTCCCTGAGGCTTTCAGCTTTAGTATGCTAAGATGCTGCCTCTTTCTCTCTCTAATCCTTCCTCACAAAAACACCGCCTTTGGCATTTCTGCTGGTTCTCGCTCTTCCTGGTGCATGTTCATTCACACAATATTACACTTCTCTATGCACCTTCTCTCTAATACACTTGCCGCTTTGTGACTTAATTGAATACTTTGTCTTTTTCTCTCTTCCAGTATGTTACCAACTCCAAAGAAAAAAAAGAGTAACTTTTTACATAAATTTCCTTAACTGGGTTACCTATCTTCATTAAAAAAAAATCTATTCTGCGATGTGATGATAAAAGTAAAGATTGAAAAATTTGTACAGAGGTTGTACAAATAAACACACATGCAGCACACCATGTAGCCTAGCAATCTGTTGCTGAAGTTTCAGGTGTAAAACACCATCTCTGTGCCAAAGGACACATCACATGGCAGCATTCACCTATACAGCTTTTAAGGCAATTAGTGAGAAAGAACAGAGAGCATGCACGCGTGAGGCAAAAGCACTCCCATTAGATGATTATGATGTTCGAGACGTAAACACCTACCTTTTACCTAGAAGCAGTTAGCACAGGATGTAAAGAGACGTCATATATTTATGATGTGAGATAATTACCTAATGGGTCACTTTAGACAAATGCACTGACATTTAGGTTTCAGCAAAAGAAGCTCAGTAAAAGTAAAATAATCTTTTTTTTTTCTTGATACATTTTGTCAGTGACAACAAGTTCCTTCTTGGGGTGGGCAATCTGTCCAAAAAACTGATATCACGATCTATTTAATCGCTATCACAATCCACAATCGAATTTGCATTTTTTTCCCCTCAATTTTAAAATGACATGACAGCGTAACAGTTTTGGAGTTAGGGTGGCATAACTGTCTAGTTAAAATATTTAAAGAGTAACTAAACCCCCAAACATGTAAATGGGTATTTAGATGTGTTGTTGATGAATTCAGGTCCAAATCTTGACATTTTAGTGCAAAGTATTTGAATTCTACCTATTGTGTTATAAATTACGCATAGCAACTGCCCACTACTGGTTGAAATCTGGCTATTGCAATTGAATTTTGCTATTGGCTGCCCGAGAGGCACACCCGCGATTCCGATTTCACAATAGCAGGTGATTCATGACGTAGCGAATCGAAACGATCAAACCAAACGTGGTACCAAATGAAGTTGGCACCAACCAGCTGCACTTACAAGCTTTGACAAAACACCGTCACAAGTAGGCCTACGTTAAACTTGAGGGGTCGCACCACAATCAGTATCAAGTATCAAGACAGTATCAAGTCCCTCGTACAAATGCATTTGTACGAGGGACGTCATACCAGAGAATGTCTGTCTGTCTGTCTGCAGAGCAAGTGTGATGAGCGAGGGGAGATTCACTAATTAATCAATCTCGGATGGTGTTGTTCAGTCAGACGGAAAAAAAATATATATAAAAAATGATAAAATAGGTCACCAAACATACTTTGGCGGCCCTTAATATACCTGGGCGGCCAATCCAAGTAAAGTTATGTTTGGAAACAGAACACATTAATACCATGTTCTCTGCGTTTGGCCTGAAAAGTAGATTGTAGACACCTTCAAGATCGATCATGATCTAAAATCGTCAGATCTCTGTCTTCTGATTTTAGAAGAACTAATACATCGCCAGATTTGACAGTGCTGATCTCAGACCTGCTCAAAGCATTTACGTTGCTGTCAAATCATGCTTTCTCCTCCCTGGGGGTAACCGGTACAGTTCAATGCCATGCCTCTGACGCATCACCTCTGACAGCTGTCAATCACAGCAACAGGAAGAGAAATCTGACACCAGATGGGCAGGAAAAACACACACACACACACACGCACACACACACACACACACACACACACACACACACACACACACACACACACACACACACACACATACGCTCCTTCATGCTAATTTGCACCTCAATCTCCCTCTGAGAGAGTTAATAAATGTGGAAAG
The DNA here is from genome assembly GCA_037974645.1 of Hollardia meadi. Taxonomy (NCBI): domain Eukaryota; kingdom Metazoa; phylum Chordata; class Actinopteri; order Tetraodontiformes; family Triacanthodidae; genus Hollardia; species Hollardia meadi. The sequence goes on from JBBPCS010001426.1 coordinate 12,397, forward strand.
ACGGAATAAAAAAAGACAAAAGACGGACAAGAAGCACATAAAGACAGTGAGGCAGCATTGTCAACTTGTATGACTCTCTAATTATGTGAAATTTCTGGTGGAGCTTCAGTGTGGGGTCAGACAGAAGGGTTATCTCTCCTTCTCTTCCATACAGACACACACACAAGCAGGAGACACACCTCTTTGCATGTGCTCGATGGGGAGAGCCACACGATAACGGCACTGTGGGGACAGTAACCATGGCAACTACTGACAGTCAATTGGGGCCACTTGACTGACTTGACTGACAGCTGTGTGTTGTTTTTCCACCCGACTCGACAAGCAAGGGATGCCATCAATGCCGTGGCATTTGTGGCGTTCACCTTTCCACCTGTTTCCTTGGTTTTTTCTCTCCTCTCCACCCTTTGCCTTTCGTCTCCTCTTCTCTCCCACTTTTCCTTTGAGCTACTTTGCTTCATCTCTCCTCATTTCCTTCTCTCTCATCTCCCGTTTATCCTGCTTTTCTTTCCCCATTCTCACCTCTTTAATGGAATTAATGGAAATACACCCTATATAAATACCCTCTCCTTCGCCGAATAGGTGAATGAATAGGGTTTTAGCCCACTGGGTTAAAAGCTACAGTACATGGAGGTGCAGAGTCCAGACGCTGTGGTTCAAGCCACTATTGTTGTGTTTGTACCATTGCTGCTGATGATATGAATGAATGAAGTGTTCTCATATTCAGTTAACATTGGTTTTATTTCTTTTCAGCTTCTCAGGGTTTTTCCCTTTATATCTCTTTCTCTGTATAAACGTAAACATATGTAACACGAACACATGATATAAGAATTTCTTTATGTATTTGATTTACTCTGTATTATCGTTTTTCAGAAATAAGGTTACACGATATATATGTATTTTTTATTTGCTCTTAAAAGGTTTTTAAAAGGCAACTTAATCATTACAACTGAACCAATTCCTATATGTTAACAGAATTGTCCTTCCCGTGGTTCAAACTCAGGTAATCTGACTTGTTTTAATACGTGCTGTCACTCCTGATCAGTGCCATCAACCGACATTTATTAAAATGTCCGCTTCTGATCTAATCAGACATTATTTATGATGGAGATGTGTATCATTCCGGTATGGTATTTCTTGTAATTTCCCAGCCATTCAGCCGCTCCTCCCGCAGCTGTTTCATACCCTGAACTTTCTGCTCTCAAGCTCGATACATACTGTGCCGTCTTTTCACAACACTTCTTCTGCTTCACCTCTGCTTCCTCGAACCTCTTCTGTCCTGACTTGACACACCTTCAATTATTCTCCACTACTTGTGCAGCATGGCTCTTCTTTATTACTACACTACTCTTTATTTCCAAGTCCTCTCGTCTCCTCTCCTGTCTCCTGTTCTGTCCTCGTCTCAGGGGAAAAGGGGTTTTCTCAGTGAGAGCCCGGAGCATTAGTTCCTGTTCTGTCTGACTTCTTCTTTCCCACCTCTCTCTCCCTCCCTCTCTCTCTCTGTCTGTCTCTCAGTTTGACCGTGACCTGAATAGGCTCTGTGGAGACTACACCATCACACTGAACTAGATAAACGTTACACACATGTAGAAACGTGAGAGAACCACATAGAGCAACCTGTGTATGGTCTAATGATTTTCCAGTTCAATTAACCCGGATGTCCACCACATCACACAGACACACAAAACAAAATGAATGCAAACTATCCGAGCAATATTGCCAGTTTTCCAAATCTAATAAATACTCAACAAGATAAACAACCCACACACAGGTATACCAGCAATACTAAAAATAACGCTGGGTGGAAAACAAAGACGCTATTTTTTCTGTGGCAACTAATTTGAAATTAATTCCATGTGTGATTGTAAACACTCGAAAAAACACCCCGAGAGATGCAATTCACTCTTGCAACTCCTCCTTATACAATTCACTGGAGTTATTTTGTGTATGTCCAGTCTTAACACAGAAGCAGGACTTCTGAGCTAAGTTATAATTATAAGGACTTCAGTCGTACAAATTAGAGGTAAAAGATCAAGATGGAGTCACTGACTGGTACATAAAGAATTTAAGGTATGATTGATTACAATATTACACTGCAGTCGGCTTACGTATATGAATGAAGGGCTGAGAACTGCATTAAATTGTTTAAAATATTTTTAAAAAGCCACCATAGTTCGATGATTCAAATGTTTTCTTCACATTTTTTTTTCTAATCTTTCAGAAAATATCACAATACAAACATTACTGTCACTTATTCACTTATTTCCAAAAGCATTGTTAACGGAGACTGACTGTTCTCTTTCCACCCTGACAGTGCGACCTGGCTCATGTGATCACACAGACCTTACAGAGGTGGCCTGATTTACAACACATCTATATTACATATAGCCTTAGGTCCAATCTGAGCCTGACAGCACAGGAGAAGAAAACTAAACCAGAGACTTCTGTTCCAATCCCCTACCTTCCAATTTATTTCGAAGACTTTTCTCTTTTGTCTTCTGTCACTCTTCCTCTTCTCCTCATTACTCTTTAGGTGCTAGTGTTGTGCATCAACAATCTTTGTTGTTTTTATTCTTAATCTCTCCTAAGGGTCAATCATTTCACATGAGACAAAAGAAGAGGCGATTCTGAAAAACCCTCTCAGGGTGGTCCATGAAACCACAATGAGCTAGATGCTAAAAGACTGAAGTGTTAATGCTGGGGGGGGGGGGGGGGGGG
>JBBPCS010001427.1:0-15110 GCA_037974645.1 Hollardia meadi
ACCCACACACACACACACACACACACAAACACACACACACACACACACACACACACACACACACACACATCCATACGTACAGATAAAAAGACACACAGGGATAAACACTAAAACCCTCCCACGCACATTAAAGGGACAAATATCCTGGTTAAACATCTATCGTAGAACAACAGTCATTAACAGCTGCACACACACAGAGAGCATAAAGATGACACTGAACTCACCATAGATCCATGATCACCAAGAACAGGGTCACACACTGAAATGACAAAAAACAACACAGACCTGTAAAGCTGCAACAGTCACAGAACATAAGCACTGCAGTGATGGGAGGCATGAAACTGGATTTGGAGATGTAAACATTTAATTTCAGTAGTAATTCCAAAGTGCCGTTCTCGCACCCTCGGCAGTAGTGGAGCTAAAAATTTCAAATTTGTCCTCAGGCTGAAGCTAGACTATAGGTCATGATGAGTACTTTGCTTATGGTCTCACACAGCTGGCCACAATAGAGAACCTGTGTTGATGTTCTCAACAGAACTTAAGCCTGCATGAATTGATTTTTTTTGGCCAAAGCAAGGGAATGTCATCACCTTATGAAGTTAATATGATGACAATTGAGCAGATTCAGAGCAACATTAGCATTTATTTGAAGTCGTGCCTCTGTCTACCTGGCAAAAAAAAAAAAAAATTCACTCTTTTTATTGCTTTGGTTTGCTCTCCACTATCTCCTGAGGGAAGTATCTGGCTCTCAAGATGCTAAATGCTTCATTTTTTTCGCCAGATGGTCGTTACCTTTGTCTGCCTGCTTTGTGGTAATGGGCAGGTACAGTGGGTTTATTAGAGCTTTTTGTCAGAAAGCATTGTTGACAGTGTAACAAAACAGAAGTTGTGTGCTGTAAAACCAAAACAATTATCTGAAAGAGGCTAAAATTCTCCACTGAGATGAGGGGATCACGTAGTCAGGTGATAATTCTAGGGATAGACCGATATAGATTAGAGGCCTGGCCAATTACTGGGTCTGATATGAGACATTTTTCTCATTATCGGAATTGGTGGTCCGCTTGCCAATAAAATAAATTAATTTAAAATAAAAATGTGCTACTTTGTAGCCACTTCTCTCTGTTTGTAGTCACCACTCTGTGGTCTCACTCAACGTCCCTCCCACAACACTATCTGATGGGTTACATGTCATGAGTAATAGCCTGTCAACACTAAAGGCCACAGACGTACAAAGACGGTAGCTCTTTAGGTAGCTCCGGGGAGCTTCATCTATAATAACGCATCATAATTATTCATAGTTGATTTATATTTTGTATTAATAATCTGAATCTGCAAAGTAACTAATTACTAAAGTTATCAAATGTCGTGGAGTAAAAATAATATTTGCCTGCTAAATGTGGTGCAGCGGAAGTAGCAGAAAACACTACCTTAAAATTGACCTTAAGTACAGCACTTGAGTAAATTGTTAGTTACATTATATCACTGGTTACTCTAAATTACCCTAAAAAAAACCCATATTGGTCGATCCTTTGATAATTCTCTGTGGATCTGTTACCATGAATGACTTGTCTTATAACATACAGTCCTTTGCTCCATTGTTAATGTAAACATGTAAAACATAAGCACCAGGTTTGGTTGCCAGTCCCTCAGAATCAAAGGAAAAAATCTAGATATACCCCACAATCATACAGAAAAATGGAAAGAGATACAAAAGAAAGATAAATAACATCCTTTCATCATAACATGATACCTGCAATTTATGCATCATTACAGATATTGAATAGAGTGAGAATATCTGGCAATATCTACAGACACACAGACTCACCAGTATACTAATAACACAGCACTGTCTGTCCAGAACAAAAAGTACTTGGGTAAACACAATCACATTATGCATGTCACCCTGACTTGCTTATTATTTTGAACAGTGGCAGCAGGTCTTCACTATATCCACAAAGACTGTGTCTACAGGCCAAGCTGCAACAGCCTTGATTTGAGTGAAACTGATTTGTGCAACATGAGGCGAAAATCTTCTTGGAAAGAGAGAGACATCACGAGAGATGTCCATAGTGAGATCTGGATCTTGTCTGAGATTTGCATCAAGCTTCATGAAGCTACTTTGTTTCAAATATTAACTGTTGATTTCATCCTGTTAGGGGATTTTGTTTTATTGTCCCACATAATCTTGTTTTATCATGAATAATGGATCATTACTTGAATTGTATGTGGAAGGGGTTACTTGAAGCAACAAACCCACAGATAATTATCACCCAACTATGCAGCTCTACATTTTTTAAGCCTCTTTTAGCTCATGGCAAAATCTCTTTTCATCGATCCAGTCTCTAGAAGCAGCAGGCAGCTGTTTCCAAAATGCTTGGATAAACCCACTGTTTGCTACCTGCCCAACACCAAAGAGCAGAAGGACAAAGTTAGCAATCGGTAAACGCTAATGGCTGGATGAACGATTGGTACTAAAAAGCTGAAGATGATGGGTTGGTCAACAGCAGTTTGATGCCAATTAAAAAAAAACAGTTTTCAGAAAAATAACAATTCATGTTGTAATTGTGTTTTCCTTGAAAGTTCTCTCTTGGCCACTTGGCCTTTACTGAAAACCAGTTTTCTAGGATACATTAAATAAAAGCATGTAGTTACTTACCATACACTAAGTTGGGGTTGGCTCTCTTTAGCTCCTGAACAATGTCAACTACCATCTCCAAGAAGGATGTGTCTCTGGTATACCCTGAATATAACACACACATACACACACATGCACGCACATACACTCACACCCACACACACACCCACACACACACACACACACACACACACACACACACACACACACATTCAAACATTACCAATACTTAGTCCAATAGTTTTACCATTAAACTATCAGGAAATCAGCTCTAGTGTTGACATGATTGAAAATGAATGGAAACTGGTCAGGTACACTACACAGAAACGTGCAGTGCAACTCAAGTTTTGTTAAATGACAAGTTTAGTTACATGTCAGCTCAGCTATCAGATTTTCACTGTGATCTGAGTTCAAGTTTGGTGGGACAAAATCCAGCTACGACGTGTACATACAGTGAGTGATGGGGAGGGAGACTGACGGAAATCTTAATGCTGGATTAATTTAAATAAATTAACCTCAGAATCTCAACATATCAAACTCTTCTTAACATGAAGCTAACTGTGGTGGAGTAATCCAATTACATATGTTATAATTTGGGGTTTTATTCACCTGTTAAAACATAGTCATACTGGTGTACGTTGTTCAGTTTGATTCCTTCATAAAGAACATGGAGCTCATCTGCTGTCAACACCTGGCCTTTCCAATGAGAATAACCTGCAGATAGGAGAGGAGAGGAGTTATTGGCTTTGCTAAGTTGCTGACTCTAATCTTTTGCAATGCTTTTTTTCGATTCTAGTAGCACATTAACACAAATAGACAAATACACATACGGTACACAGTACATGTGCCCATTACAACCCCCTATAGATGCTGACACACACATTAAACGCATGCATACCTGTATTGTTTCAACGACTTTTCCACTACCCTGATTAGAGTTTCAATTTGATACCAAATATTAAAATGTGGAATCAAAAAGTTGATTCATATTTTACATTCAAAACATATAGTGCGCTATTTTACCCAGAAGTATTTAAAGTAGTTCAAGACAGCTGCACTAGCTAAAACATTCAAATAAAACATAAATACACATAGAGCCTGCCTGCATTACGAGACTTATACTTTTGATACTTTAAGTACATAATACTTCTCAATGTGTCTTCCAGGTCAACGAGAACCCTTACCAGTAAAATCTTTTTTTTTTACTGCTAAAACTAATGCCAAATATCCATTAATTCTTTTATTTTGAGATTTTATTTTTAAATTACAGGTTTGTTTCCCCTTCCTTCTCTTTCTGCTCATCCTCTCTGGTATTTCACCTGGATAGGCGTGTCACTAGTCAGTGTTCAGTGTCCAGCACCTTGTTTTCATATAATTTTATTTATCAAGTACATGGAAAGTGATGGCTGGCCTTGTAAAACGGTTTGGGCAATTATATGAGAAGTTTTCTGTTGGAAAAACCCTTTGAAAGTCAGGTGGAATGGTACAAAGAGGGACTCCTGCTTTCTTTTACTCGTGCATTTTGGTTTTCAAACTACTCCAATGTTCTGCAGGTAATGTGCCAAAATGTGCAGCAATGTGCCAACAAAGACAGGAAGTAGAAGACTACTAACAATTAAACAATTTTTTATGTACTTACTATACTTACAGTACTATACTTTAACATACTAGGATACACACGTTTTGGTGAGTAACCCAATTGTAAACACTGTAACTTTTGTTTCTTTATAAGAAACCAAAGAAACAAGCTGTGTGTGAATTAAAATCTAAAAGATTCTAAAGAGGTACACACACACACACACACACACACACACACACACACACACACACACACATACTGAGCAGCAGGTCTTAGTGCAGCCTGCAGCCACAGTATCTGGTCAGTCAGGGACAGATGGGAGGCTGGGAGAGGACGAGGACACAGACCCCTCTACTCACCAACACACCTACTTTGTGTGTCGAGGGGTTTGCAGAGTTTGCGTATGTGTGTATTTGTGTTAAGTGCTGTATATACCTGCAGCATATAGATGCACATGTATGCTACGCGAATGCCAATGTAAGCGTGCGTTATTGCCGTTATTGTGTCTCTATGCGTATGACATGTGTGCAGCAGGCCGATGATGTCGCATCTCCAGGTGAGTCACAGCCAGGTCACGTGGTGGGGGTTCTGGTTGCTAAGCAACAAGCCGAGAAAAAGCCAAAGGGGCTAAGAAAAAGAGATGAGCAGTCAGAGCACTTTGTGTGTGTGTAAGTGTGTGTGTGTGTGTGAGTGTGAGTGTGAGAGAGAGAGAGAGAGAGAGAGAGAGAGGGGGAGAATGAAGGGAGGCCTACAGATAAGAGCTGCTTCTGTCGTCATCATTTGCTGCTGTCGCAATTCACGACGCCTGCTGCTATTTACCGCTGCGTACTGTCGCTCTCTCCCTCTCTCCAGTTCCTCCGTCTTCCTCTTTATCATCCGCTGTCCGTCTCTCTGATTCAAAAAATATATGTCTCTCTTTCTCTCTATTCACCTTCTCTGTCCCCATCGCCAGCCAGCCATCCTCTCCCTCTCCCTCTCAGATGCACACGTCTTCTTCAATATGTCACACTAAATTACATTCTCTCCCTGAAGAAATTGCAAATGTTTGGTTCCAATATACAAGATCTGATTAAACAAGTGCTTCAGTTGCACACATTTTTATTTTAAGGTCACTGAAACAAACACAATTCACATTACAGATGTGAGGACTTTTTCCCCATTGGAGAAGACATTTGTTATTCCTGACATTGACCTCAGCTGTATCACCGTCTTCTCTGTGGATGGGGCATTAATAACAGTGAGCAGGAAACTTATGATTAGAATAGTCATTCTTATGTTAGTCTAATTGTTCCCTAGATTTAAACTGAACTTGAGCTCACAAGAATCCCGCCTAGGCTGTGATCAGACAGACAAGAGCACATATGAGAAAATAAACAATCCCCTAGTTCATTATATATATTGTGTTGATGCAGAGGGCTCTGGCAAATTGTTGAATAAGGCTCAACATTTGCCACAACACAATCTGGCAAGGCACAGCATTGGCCGATCAAAAACATGCAAGCACACATTCCTGGTATTTTGTCATGCAACACCTATGTTTTTGGAGATCATGGTGTTGACATAATGATAAAATAATTTTCAGCCTTGACAAGTTGTAAAATGCTGCCTAATATGATAAAATGCTGTGCAGTGTTTTGGTGCCTGATAAGTCTTCAAACCCACTGGATCTGTTACTCAAACTGGCCCTCCTGGACTGTATTTCATCATCTCTTCATTAGCAAAAATAGCATTGTCCTACCAAAGCAACCCCTCGTATTTTTTTTTAACAAAGTGTTGTTTTTGGTCTCAAGTCTGAATCTTTGGTGTGAAAAAAAAACTGACTGAAGTGGTTTCCAAAATCATCCAAATTGGATATTCTTGGCAAAAGTTTCCACATTGCCACACAAACATCAAAACTGAAATCCAAATCTTGCTTCAAAACAAGGAGCCTCCTACAAAACAAACAAAACTCTCAAAAACTGTCTCCTTAATCTCCTATCCTTAACTGAAGCAAACATTGAGACAAGAAGCAACTGCAAATAAAGAAGATCCTGTACTGAGAAAGAATTCTGTGCTAACCTTCAGCAAACAAGAGGCAAAAACAATTGAGTGTAAACACTGTTGGAAAGTGGTGACTGTGTGGCTGCCACTCACAATAATTTTCATTATTGATTAATCTGCAGATTATTTTCACAATTAATCGGTTAATCATTTTGTCTATAAAATGTCTAAAAAATTAAAATAAATAAATAAGCTCATCACAATTAAACAGAGTCCAAAGTGACATCACCATATTGTTTCTTTTGTCCACACCACAGTCCAAAACCCAAAGACTCTTCATTTACTATCATAAATCACAAAGAAAAGAAACAAATCGTTACATTTAAAGGTCCCATACCTTAACACTTACACTTATAACTGTACCGTTTACATGTGTCTATTAAACACTTATGTAATTGTGTTAACACACTTGTAACATACACGTCTCAATCAATGTCAACGTGGACGTTTTTTACAGTTTCAGAGGAAGAAAACGCAATTGTAATTTACAATACATGTTCCACAAGGGTTCAGAGTGGAGGGAAAACGTCTATGAGTTTTAACAATACAAATTTTATTAGAGCTGTGGAATATGAAATCATCTCTTTGCTCACTACATCTTGTCCTTTCTTACCTTCAGCTGTGCAGTAACTACAGGTTATCAACTTCTTTTTAAGATACAAAAATGTGAAATTATTGGTTATCTTAACGGTATCGGCTGAAAAACATACATATCGTGTATCCCTACAAAACACAATAAAAATGCATTTTCATGATATGGGACCTTTTTAGAAGCCGGAATCAGCAAATGTTTGACTTTTTTGCTTGACAAATTACGAAAAGGATTAATCGGGGTTTTTTCCTTTGACAAATCCATTAATCGACTATTTGTAGCAGCTCTAGTGGTACCATCTTAAGTCACTGATATATGCTTATTTACTTTAAAACTTAAAAGGGTCAGTTTAACTAAATCAAAAAACAAAGTAACAAAAAAAAAGACTTTAACATGCATATTTGGCTGAATTGAATGCTACATACTGTTTCTAAATAGCTCACATGTAAATTACAGCATTTAATTCATCCGAGGCTGCAACAGACGAGTCCCACACTCGCCCACACAATAATCCTTATTCTACAGTACACCTACAATTATGCTTAACCTTAGTCTGGAACATCACAACAGATTACTTCTTCTCAACATCGTCCATCTTGTGACGTCTAAAACTGGCTGGTTTCAGACCAGATGTTAAACAGGAACTGACCTCTCCTGGATTGATATTGACTGCAACAGAGTCAGGAGTAATTATGTACAGTAGGTTATGATTACTTGTATTCTCAAACTAGAACAAATTAAAAACTCGACAGGCTTGACATGAGGGGGTCAAGGTCGTCCACTCTGTAACACTCAATGCTGCAAAAACAATTACAGAACAAAACAAAAAAAGGAAATCCCTGTATAGAACAGTTGAATAATTTCCCAAGCAGAGCAGCCACTGACATTATTACCTAAATACTGCATTTAGCAGAGGGTTGAATGCCTGGAATGGGCCAAACTGACATACCAGAACCAAAATGATTCTGCTGTTGGAAGTTACTTTTTCTACCTTTTGTATACATAGAAAAGAAATTGGGCCATCGAGACAGAGCACAATTAAGCCCCGCCTACCTCGGAGAGGAAAACAATGCATCTCTCTTCATTGATTTTGTGTTACGAGAAGGTGCCTCCTTGTCATTTCTTTCTGCTAGCAACAAGAGCAAAATACCTAAAATATGCTGTGTGATGGGATACACTACCAACAGGGTAAAGAACCCTGAACTGTGTTTTCTATAAGTTGCCGCACTGAAAAACTGAGACTTTGAGAAGACAAATGTGGATACAGGCTGGGGGATGCTGAAACTCAGTGTGTCGTTATGTGTTCAGTTAGCATTTTGATTAGTAATAAGCTCTGCTGAAATGCTTTAATAAGTTCATTTTTGTTGGTTAAAGTCTTATTTCTGCATGTGGTGAGTTTAAGAAAGCTTCCAAAGTCAATATCAAATGCTTTTGTGATGATTTGTTTGAGAGTAATTTGTTTAACTCACCGTGTTATCTGACGATGACGTTGCTAGTTTGTAGCTTCGTAAGACATCTCTGCAGTCTAACCCGTTATGAATCTGTTGTTATAAGATACTGTTCGTTTTCTTTATATAACATAACTGTTACCAGTCTGCTGTATCATGTCCCTGTGCAATTTCTAGAGCTTATCACTACGAAGTTGACTGTCGGAGACATAATGTGAATCTGTTATTATCAGAATAAAAGGCTGCTTGAAGCCAGTAAGTGACGGCTGTGCCTGATTCATTACGCAAGGCGAGATAGAGAGAGTACACAACTGCTACGATGCAGTTTTTACAATTGTACAGGCATTTTGTTAGCATCTCAGCCCTTGGTCGCATACTGTGATGGTGTGAGTTTACAGAGTATAGACAGAGTAGAGTATGACGCATTGTGTTACGTCTTTATTAAAAAGGTAAACAATCAGCAGCGTTCTAAGTTCCATAAAATATCTAGAAAATATTGTCAGCATTTGGATTTTTCAATATTCCTCTTTACTGGTGGCAGGGAACTGGTTGAGGTGTCTCTTACTAACCAGTCACAAAAAATATACAACATAATAGGAGTGACTGAAAAAACAGACAACTTAGGAAAAATTTTAAAATAAGGAAAATATTTTCATATGTGATGATCCTGTAAGGATTCCTGAGTCTGGATATTGCTTATATCCACTGTGAAGCAACACAGCAACAGGTGGGCAGCGCTAAACTGATTCATTCTTCAAGTTTAGTTTGCATGAATAACATGAGCTGAGACCATCTGTCAGTGGAAGAGGGGGGAAAGACAGTGAAGATCACTCATTCATGGGACTGGAAATTCGATGAAATATGACAAGTAAATGTGACACCAAGGGATGACGCAGACAACCCCTCTGGCCCAGTCAGTAACAAGATGCATCATCAGTCCAAATCCCTTTAAAATCAGATTATTGCATTTGCAAATGTGCCCTTTTAATTTATGAATTGGATCACCTGGCCAAACAATGTTAGAAACACAGGAATGGAGAGCAAAGGTTTGTCTTTTGCAAAGCATTTGTAATCACTGACTCAGAAAGGTGCTTTATGCAGTAACTAATCCTTACTATTCTTAATACACAACAATACACAAAGTTTGTAAAAAAATAAATTTAAAAAAAGTCACTGTGATCTTTAATAACAGCATTACATAAGTTTTTTGGGTCTTTTGGGTGTGTATTTTTTTTTTTTTTCAACTGATACGAATAACCTATTTCTCATGGTCTGTACCGATAAAATAACCTTTAATTTCACATTTTTGTATTTTATAAAGAAGTTCATAACCTGTATTTTATGCACCACTGAGGGTAAGAAAGGTTAAGATGTAGTACAGACTAGAGAGTTTAAACATAGGGTAGACAGAGAAAGAATGTTTGGCTCTACTCAGGTGAAGCAGTTTGGTGGCATGAGCACAACAGCATTCTTCTTTTTTTTCTTCTTGTCTGTGTTTATTGGCAGATCGCAAACCAACTTTAAAGATGCATACTGCCAGCTACTGTATCCGAGTGTGTAGATGCTGTGCTTGTTAAGTCTTATCGGGCCGATAATTTATCGGCCTGATAAATATCATTCATCACTAATGTTAAGGCCATATTTTGTCAGCAGTGTAAGAAAACATTTAGTTCTGTAAATGTGCAAGACCAAAAAAATATCCTACAATAGTATAAATACCCACATCCTTTCCCCTGATTTCTAATTTTGTAGTGTCCAAGTCAAACACTTGTTTTCACAGGCTGAGTTACTCCTCCTGATAAGTAAACTTATCTTGAGTAAAAAACACTTTAATGGTTATTAATTATCAGCAAAGGGTAATACGTCATCATCTGTTTAAGTTTCATCAAGATACGACCAAGATGTCCCAAGATAGACTGAGAGAGTAAACCTGTATAAAATGTGAATGGAGTTCGTCCCCCTAAGGCTGTTTGTGAAAGCTACTCTGGTGTCAGCCAGTGAAGTCAGTGACCTCCCCAAAAACTGACTTCTGATTAGACTCAACACAGCCACTGCCTAAATGACGACTGTCTCTCTAACACTGGCTAACACCTCATCACGACACCAAGGGAACTGACTGACTCATACACACCCACACACTGACTAAAATACAGCATGCACACGCACGCGCACACACACACACACACACACACACGCTTTCAAAGAAATATTTCATCCATCTTACCGGTATGGTTGGAGAACTGGACAGAGTTGATAGAGTCCACCTCAAACCCTAAGACCTGGAAACAGAAGACAGAGAGAGAAAATAGTTTGGGTGTCAGAAGAGGTTAAGAGTCACAGCCACCCTCGCTGTAAATTTGATGGCTTAACTGTAATACTGCAACTACAGCTGGACTGGCTGTGGTTCCTGCTGAGCAAAATTTACAAAGAATAAAACTGTTAATAACACGTACCACATACTTTTAGCCACTTGAGGGCAACAGAAACAAGCTGTAAATATTGACTTATCACCTTTTCAGAGTGGCAAGAGGCAAACTTGTTAGCATACAATTGCATATGAACACATTCAGCAGATATGAAGCATCACTAGTATTCATCTGTAGTGGTGTTTGTGTCCGCGATTCACTCTCCTTTTAGCTCGGTTTAGGTCTGCACCGACTCCTGAGGGTAATATCTGTCTCTTTTCTGTCAGCTGTGAATACAGTTTGGTGTTTTGCAGGTAGGAGCACTAAACCTACATCACAAATGAGTTTGTAGTTCCAAGTTTTCTCATCTGAATAGTAAAAACACATTATATGAATGCATGCTGGTATGAAAGAATTATGTCAAATAATGTATATTGTGATATTACATTTTTTCCGTATAATTGGAATAGTGTATAATTTCTATTTAACCGCAGCATTTAAACATGTATCTGGAACCCTAACTGATGAATATGATCACACAAAAACAACAAAACTCCATTTGACTTCATTTAACCCCAGTTGTGATCTGAGTGGAGATCAAAACAACATCCTGCCAGTTAAACTTCAGTGGACACCTGCCAATATCTGTAACAGTTACAAAAGCCTTGATGTCCTACCCTCCCTTTGACTGTCTTAACAGATTTTTTCTTTTAATTACCAGAAAGAGGGAGAGAAAGACACGACCCATCCATGTGCACAGTCAATTGTTATCTAAATGACTTTATTTAATTGGGCTCAAGCAGACCGAATGAATGAACTCTTTGTTGTTTTCAATTGACTGCAACTTTGAGACACAAGGATCTGCTTTCAGAGGGGAGAGTGTAAATACTAGCTCTGACCTTGGACGTTTGGCATATTTTTTTCTGAAAGGTGAAATACTGTAGTTGCTTCATCAGCATGAGGCACTCAGGCAACATGCTAAGCTCTCAGTGGTATCAGGAATGCAGAACATGACACCATTTCTGTTGTACTGTAACCACACTGGGAAAGATTAAATTCTTTATTCTAATCTGTGTGATTTATTATTGATATCTAAAAAAAGAAAAGCCTAACAACCCTGTGGCTGCTAGCAACCCAATCTAATTCAACAACCTTGCAGAAAATCCTGCCTTCAAGTTGAGTTTAAAAAAAAAAAAAAAATTGTTTTTTTTAATCAAGGTTGTTGTTTCTGTTTCTTTAGGGTCGAACTGGAGACATTGCAGTTCATGGTAAGCACCTTAACCCCTTAGTGAAAGAGGCCCCTCTTTCAGGTCATTTTAAAGTGTTTTGTGTTGTTCTCGAATTGTATTATGTTGTACTATACACTGATATGTTGAAATGTTAGAAACACGTTCAGCACCAACTACAGCCTCCACAGTGACCATTTTTTGAGCGAAAACAGAACATTATAACCTTTATGAAGACAGGACTTATTGCAAGACTGTTGTGTTTGATTGCATTTGCTTTGGTTCCATGCACTAGTTATTCACAAACTTACCACTCAGATGGCTAAGTATGACTGAAAAATGTAATACGTGATGGGCAAGTGATCCTGTTGATTTCACATTTTCAACTAACTTAAACAGGGTTGCGATTTAATTTAGAACTCATTTTGAGAGGTATTGGTGATCATAGATGGTTTGATGCTAATCTATAGCCTCAGAAATCTGTTTCTGTTTGCTGTTCCAGAGTTGTGAGGAAAAATGTGCTTGGCTGTTTTACCCTTTAACATAGCAACAACTTGTATATTTCATCATGTTCATTCAGACTGTTAATGTAAAAGAGTGTATTTTATGGCTTACTGATGTACATGGGGCTAAGAGTATGTTATTTAGGTCACATCCTTCCTTGTTCTATTCATACGCCTTAAGTCAGTGACACAGATAGATTGTTCACAATGCTGCTGCCGGGAAAGCATTCTCAGAGACTGAGGAGAGGATGTTGACAAAATTATGAAGAGTAAACATTTAGCCGTTTTTGAGAAAACACTTTTGGTAAATTCCCAAATGAGGAAGCCCATTGACAAATTAAGCGTTTCTCTAATTAACATGTGTAACAGTACAGGCTGATCTGAGTCAACAAAGATGCTGCAGCATCGTGACTTAGCAGGCAGAGTCCCTTCGCTTCACTGTTAATTTTCACATTAAGGAAACAAATATGTCTGCTGCTCATCCCAACAATGTCACACATATGTTAGTAGTGGTGCTTGTTTCCATGTGTGTATTTGCAATCACGGGGTTCAACATTAAGTGTATTTGGTGCAATATACAACAGTGTAATTATGTCTCTTAATCAGTCTATTAAACAATATAAAATTATATCAAATGCCTGTCAAATGCTACTGCAGCCCAAAAGGATGTTTTAAAATTATGTATTTTTGTTAAACTATTACAGTAGAGATGTACAATATATATCGAACCAATCATTTATCAGCCCAATAACAGGAAATTTATATTATTGGTTATCGGCCGATAATGAAATTATTAGCTGATAAATAGAGCCAATAACACAAAGCCACATTGCTTTGACTAAACAACAGGGACGCTGGAAGTCAGTCAGAGTTAGGGGTGCTGAGAGAAAGTGTATGACATCATATTAAATGCTGCGCAGCAGCGCAACATTCATGATTTCTGTATTAGTTTGTATGGCCAACAACATTTTACACCAGCTTTAGAACATTTTACACAAGTCACAACAGACAGCAAACTTGAACACCGACATGCAATATGTCAAAACAGCATAGTGCCATATTTAGGTATGACAGTGACACCCAGCGGCGGCCATACACGAGGACTGCACTTATTATGATGAAGAGGAAGAATCAACTGATGAGGAAGAATCTGAGCAAGAGGACCCAGCTGAGATAGAAGAATATTTCCAGTCAAAGGATGAAACATTGATCTGGTCTTCCATCCCTCCCGTCGTGACGGACGACGCATGTTGACAGCAGAGAGAGCAGAGAGAGAGACAAGCCACCATGGTCCAATGGATCAAATGGACCTGCAGGCATATGTGGGTATGTTGATTCTCGCTGGCGTGTACCGATCCAGCAAAGAAGCTACAGCTAGTTTATGGCATGTCGAGTCTGGTAGGGTAATTTTCCGTGCTACCATGACACTCAAGATGTTTCATAAAATCTCAAGAGTGATTCGATTTGATGATAAAGACACAAGAGAAGATCGCCGTGCACGAGACAAACTTGCTCCCATTCGAGACGTATGGGACAAGTGGATGTTTCTCCTGCCGTTGATGTACGATCCAGGCACTGATGTGACTGTGGATGAGCGCCTGGTCCCCTTCGGAGGTCGCTGTCCATTCAAACAGTACATCCCAAGTAAACCAGGGAAATATGGGATAAAAATATGGGCAGCATGCGATGCCAGGTCCAGCTACGCATGGAACATGCAGGTATACACTGGCAAACGATCACCTGTGATAACTTCATTACTTCACATGCCCTTGGCCTGGAGCTGCTGAAAAGAAAGCTGTACATGGTGGGAACAGTACAGAGGAATAAGCCTGAGCTTCCCCCTGCACTGGTGTCAAAAACGGACAGGGCTCGGTTCTCAACGAAGTTTGCCTTCACCGAGACCCATGCTCTGGTGTCCTATCGCCCCAAAAAACAGAAAAATGTTCTTCTGATGAGCACTCTGCATCGGGATGCTGCTGTGAGCAACAGGGATGACAAAAGGCCAAAAATCATCGAAGATTACAATCACAACAAAGGGGGTGTCGATAACCTTGACAAGGTATTGCACATTTATTATTCATATTCATAATATTATATATGGAAAGGATAATGCATTGAATTTCTGTGTAGGAAAATAAACTTACATTTTTGAATATTTTTGGGTTTGTTTCTTTTGTTTCAGGTTACCAGTGTGTACACGCGCAAAAGAATGACAGCCCGTTGGCCCCTCGTTGTCTTCTACAACATTCTCGACGTGTCTGCATACAAATCCTTTGTCCTCTGGTCTGAGATCAAGCCAGCCTGGAATCAGGGGAAGTACATGGGCGTCTGTGGCTCAGGTGGTAGAGCGGTCGCCCAGTGATCGGAAAGTCGGTGGTTCGATCCCCGGCCCCTGCAGTTTACATGTCGAAGTGTCCTTGAGCAAGATACTGAACCCCAAATTGCTCCCGATGCTGCGCCATCGGGAGCACATGAGTGCATGTGTGTGAATGGTTACAGCTTCTGATGAGCTGGTGGCACCGTGCATGGTAGTCACCAGCCACCAGTGTACATGTTCATGGAGGAGCTTGGGCGACAACTGGTGATACCTCACATCAGGCGACGTAAGGTCAGCATTAAGCTACATTTCTGTTGCTCTTCCTTCTGTAGTGACCTCACAATTTGAACTATTTGTATTTGCAC
>JBBPCS010001428.1:0-15109 GCA_037974645.1 Hollardia meadi
AACCTTCATTTAAAAACTGCATTTTGTGTTTACTTGTGTTGTCTTTGACTAATATTTAAATTTGTTTGATGATCTGACACATTTAAGTGTGACAAACATGCAAAAAAATAAGAAATCAGGAAGGGGGCAAACACTTTTTCACACCACTGTATATCTCATAGCCATGATTTAGTTTGAGAAAAAAGCCTCTTTACAATTGTGGCAATGTTACAATTGCGCCGGTTCTCCAATGAAACCACTGTCCCCGAATAATGACTTTCTATATGAAGTTTGAACACACGTGTAATACAGAGTCATTGTATGTCTACAGTTGGCTATGTTTTGTCACTACTGAACTTTACAACTGACTCTTGGATTTTAAGATGTATGCCGTTTATTCTGGCCAAATGCCCTATCTCAGTGTTCTTCCTTGGCCAATGCTACACCCTTCCACCAAGTTTCATGAAAATCATGCAGTTTTTCCGTAATCCTGATGACGAACAAACCAACAAACAAACCAACAAACAACATAACCTCCTTGGGAAAGGTAATGGTAAGTATGGACGAAATAAAATTTGAATTAAGATGAATCGTGGTCAAATGCAGCCTTTAATATGTTTCTTTACTGATTTCTTTATTTACGCATCTGCGAAGATATAAGCCAGTTTACAGTGGTCAATATCAGCAATGATATCAGCCTGCCAATATATGGGTCAGCCTCTTATACTCTATTAACTCAATCTGTTATTATGGGGTCCATTTTTAATTTTATTTAGTTTTAAGACACTGATTGAATTATTTTATAGAATTTTTAATTAATATTTAATTACATACAAGGAAAGAAATACTGGCAGTCAAAAAAGGGATGCATTCATTGTCAGTAAATTCAGTCATTCTGAGAGAGTTTATTTAGCTGAATCAGGTGGTGGTAATTCTAACAACTTTATATAGGCTACTGTGAGCTGATTCTCACTCAAAGGCAAAGCCTGGTTAAGCACTGCATGATTGACATTTAATTGGGACATAAAGAAATGGATGACTAAATGTGCACCAGGGTAGAATGTTTGTCATTTATGTTTAAATGTAGTTGTGGTCATGAGATCAAAAGTCAATGTGAGTCAGAGTCACATTTAGTCAAGTTAGACTTCTTGCTAACAATAACAATAACAAAAATTCTTACTTGTTGATTTCATGCCAAGATTTTTCTCCTCAGTTTTCTTTTTCCTAAGGAAAGAAAGAACTATGGTGACATACTTTAAACATGAGCATAATTAATGACATGTTTCTGCCTGGAGGTAAGTGTACAGAGGATTTTAAAGTAAAGAATGAAGGTAGGTAATAAAAGTAGAATGAAGGCAGTCAGTGAATCAAGCCCTTCCCTTCCCAGTGCTGATTCACACTCAAATTCATACTCGGTGCTGATACAATATGCTCCCAGAAATTCCCAATAAGGTTGTGAATCTACAATTTTCTCTCACCCACTGTGAGAAGATTGTTTCTTCTCAATTATATAAACTTGCGACCTGCAATGAAAAGGAAACTTAACTGGTTACATCACTGCTTTTTTGTATGTACGTGTGCCATGTATTAAATATATCGGCCTTTTTAGAGTGTATTTAGTCTGTTTAGCAGAGGCAACAGCAGTGTCCTTAAGATGGGGAATGTCAATCTGGGCATTCTGCAAATGTCAGCCAGCAGTCATGACACACACACACACTCACACACATTCAAGTGCATCCTGCTGCACACAAATGTTTTCATATTTGGACAGCACAGATTCAGTTGCGACTCACTTGGCTTTGCGTTTGCAAACACACACAATGGTGGTCACAATGATGATGACAGACACTAAGACCAGGACCACGATCAGGATAATCCACTTGGTTTCTGTAACAAACAACAATTAAATTTAAAAAAATGGAACTTCCATTTCTAAGTAAAAAAATTGATAAAATCTTCGGAATGAGAACAATAAAAAGGCTCACACGGAGTCAAAATTTTGGGATAGTAAGTACTTATCATGAGTATTTTGTTTTTTTAAATCTTTACTAACATTTCATGTATATTTCTCAAAGGATGGCCCTTTTGCCTTCAGTCAAAGCTATATGCTAAATGGTTGCAGCATTAACATATAGAACAATATGTGTATGCATCAGAAGTCTGATACAGATGCGTGACATTTGACATCATATTTCTATTGATACAGACAACTCTAAGTCTACTTAAACAATCATATTATATAATATTCTGGTGTAAACTGTTATAGTTGATGGTATCATATTATGTTTTATACTTTGCTGCTACTAATCACTGATCAAGTCACTTTGCTTGCACTATTTTAGTTTTAAGTACAAAATCAGTTGTCGCTATGTGTACTGCTTGCCTTGAAATTTTGAGTTTAATTGTTCCTGGAAAGTTTTTAGTTTTATTCTATTCTTATTTTTATTCATATAACACTGTATTTTTTTTTTTTACTATGTATCTGTACTTATTTCTGTCCTCGTGCTGCTACTGCAGCCTGATCTTAGTTTGTAAATTGCATCAGCACAGGAAATGTGTCAGCTTTTTTGTTTGAGCTTTTTTATTCCTTTAAGAGAGAAGCAGATGTTAAAGCAGGCCTTACCCAGTCCACAGCACACTTCTGTTATCTCCACCTCACAGTTTGTGCCCTCGAAGCCCTCTGGACATTGACAGGTGTAGTTATTGTTGCCTGCCTCTTTACAAGTTCCTCCATTTAGACAGGGGTAACTGAGGCAGGGACTTGCTGCAATAGAAAGAGAACATCATTGAGCTTTTTGACATTTGACTTTATTCTCTTTCTCAATCGTTATATTTTTTTGCACTGATTACATGACAATCTCAGTTTTATGGTACTGAATAGAGGGGGAAAATAAAGAAGTGCAGCACATACACATTTGTGTTATTTACTCCTATACTGATTACCTTCTTATAGTACAAAACAAGCTTAAAAGGCTACTAAACTACAGGCTACTTCCTTTTGAAGTGTAGATGCAGATAGTATCTTGGATTCTGAGCACAAATTAAATGAATGTTGCTGTACACATATGCCGTGTGCTCTCATGTTATTAAGTCTACCACTGTGTATCTACAAATATTTATAAATATGATCAAATCCAATTTTAATCACAAAATGAAATATTTTGGAAATAAGGCACATACTTGCCATATGAAAATCTGCTCTCATATAAAAAACACAAACACACACCTTTATAGCAGTCACGTTTGAAGTCGTAGACGGTGCAGACATAATTATTCTGGCAGGTCTTGGGTTGGCACACAACACCGGTGCTGCTGCATTCACAGGACTGTGAACAGTCTTCAGTCACAAACTTCTCCTTCAGCTGCAGGGTGGATGGAGAGAGATGAGAGGAAGGATGAAATGAGGTTACATCATCACACAATGACACACACAGTAACTGCTCTAAGTGTTCCACAAGGCCTCTTACAGGGTAGTATCTGTCGAAGAAGGTGCAGCCACACCGTGTGTATGGCACACAGATTCCCACACTCATGACGAAACCTGCGGCACACTGGCACCCTTCCATACAGGTAGTGGTGTCACACTCGGAGGGCGCTGCCAGGTTGGCACAGGAGGAGGGGCAAGGTGACATACAAGCGGAATAGGTGCTGTTGGCATCACAAGAGAGGACTAGGAGAGAGAGAGAGACAGAAAGGTCACAACCTTTTCTGATATGGATAATGGCTGATCATTTTTACTTTTACAGTTAATTCAGTTAATTATAACAAGCTAGCTGTAGTTTCCAAAATCACATTAAGCATTGGAGAAATGCATGTCACTGTACAAGACATTATGAAATCAAGACTACTTTGATCTCTACGGTACCTTGACCATATGAGACCATATGATTCTCACCAATTTACTTCAAATTTGATAAATTTCACACACATTACAGCAAAACACTTTGCAAATTATGGTCCTGTGTTTTAATGAAATGTGAATGCTTTTTGTCCCTGAGTTTCATTGGTTTTCATTCATTTTTCTACAATATGAAAATCTAAAGCGGACTCATGAAACATTTAGTTGTGCATTCATCTTTGACAAAGTAACATTATCGATACGAGATAATGCAATTCAGACTTTTCAAATGTATTTCAAATGTAAACTACATTACCACAGAACAGTATTCATTGATTTTCATGCAGTACAGAAATGCAAAAAAGGAATGTGAATGTGAATGATGTCTGGAACAGTAGAAAAAATATAAAAAATGTAAAGTGGGTTTTTTTTGTTTTGTTTTTTTCAGAAATTTACATTTAAACAGCAGTTACATTATTTCAAGCACATACAATACATACAACCCCCATTCCAAAAAAGTTGGGACACTGTTTTAAAAAAGTAAATAAAAACAGTGCAGTTTGCAAATCCTTTTCATCCTATATTTCACTGAATCCAGTAAAAAAAACAAGATATCTAATGTTCAAACTGATAAACTTTATTGTTTTTGTAAATATTCACTCATTCTGAATTTGATGCCTGCAGCATGTTCCAAAACATTTGGGACAGGGGCATGTTTACCACTGTGTTCCATCCCCTTTGAAGTTTTGAAAGTGAAGTTCTTTCCCATTCTTGCTTGCTTGACTTAAGTAGCTTAACAGTCCAAGGTCTTCGTTGTTGTATTTTGCACTTCAGACTAGACTGCGGACAGGCTAGTCAAGTACCTGCACTCTTTTACTGCAAAGCCATGGTGTTGTAACGTGCAGAATGTGTCTTCATTGCTGGACTAAGCAGCAATGAAGATTCAAGATAACATTCAATGTAGGTTTTCAGCCTTGCCCCTTACATGCAGAGATCTCTGGATTTTAAGAATCTTTTGATGATATCAAGGATTGTAGATGGTGACATTCCTACATGCCTTGCAACTGTACGTTGAGATTCTGCACAGTATGTAGTTTCTGGCGCTAGGGGTCTCTCAGTAAAAACAAAACAAAAGACATAAGTAGAGTAGGATCTCGGGAGTTGTTCTCTTCATTGAACCACTGCTGGTGAATATCTGATGTGAATCAGGCAGAAATGTTCATGGACATGTTTTAAAGTTTTATTCACTATACGTACATTTAGTCGGGTTCACAGACTTCTTTCCTCACTCTCTGACCCTCTCCCTGAAGTTATAGAGACAGGCGACCAAATTAAATGAACTGTTAACCTTGAATGTAAATTACCTATTTTTCTGGGTTTAAACATTGTTAGAAAAATTGGGGATAATGTAAATACAAAACTCAAACAAAAAAATTACAAAGGTCTAGTTTTATACATTTTAATGTTAAATATTATATATTTTATAATAGATATAATTATACTGTTGGACAATTTGCCCATGCAGTGCCTCGCAAAGTGGTGAAACTCGTCCCACCCTTGCTTGTGAACGACTGAGCCTTTCGAGGATGCCTCTTTCATAGACAAACATGATACTACCACCAGTTACCAATGAACCTGTTTATCTGTGGAATGTTCCACGGGTAAACAGGCTCCACAACTTTCCCAGTCTTTTGTTGCTCCTGCCCTTGTTGGGAGCGTGTTGCTCGCATTAAATTCAGAATCAGCATATATTTACAAAAATCAATGAAGTTAATGAGGTAAAACATTACATATTGTATATTGTCTTTGTTTTCATTTGAGTAAATGTCATAAAGGATTAGCAAATTCTCACATTCTTTAAAAAATGTCCCAACTTTTTTCAGATCAGTGTTGTAGAAAGCTCAGTGTTTCTGTACACATCCACGTTTAGTCCAAACTTTTAATGTTTGTTTAAGTATCATTCTAGTCGCATCAGTCTTTGGCATGCTGTCAATTATCCACATTGGTGCAGTGGCCCTCACTGTCATCTCACCCTGGAGGTGGTTGAGAAAGGCTTTGGCAGTTGCCGGACACAAGAACTCATGCTGGTTGTCCAGTACAAAAGTCATTGTCACTGGATATTGCAAAGCATACTCAACATTACATTTTCAAAGAAGTTATCTTACCTCATATTTCTTACAATTCTCTTGTATCACCTATTCAGAACCTTGGAATAAAAGGATCCTTGTACAGTTAATTGTTTCTTCTTTTTTGCTTTGGCCTTGTCACGTAAGAAGTAGAGCAAGACTACTAAATGATCTACCTTGCCTGGTTGGTGACCCACCTAGTGAATTCTGACAACTTCATACCATTCATCAATATTAATGTCCAGTGCCTCTGACAGCCATCCAAGTTGGACTTCAATTACTCTTTAATGTGATTCTGTGGGGGGGGGGGTTCTTTATCTTCCAGTTTGAATATTCTTAATTCTGCCTCAGTAATTCTGGAGCCCAAAGCTTTCACTGTCTCATTTACCATTGAGCGGTCTGTAGCCAGCCTCTCAAGGATAGTCTTGAGTCCATGAAGTTCAGTCAGTTGCTTCTACGGCCTCTAGCGTGTTTTTGCCACATTGGTTTTTTACGAAGGTTCCGAGTGAAATAACGACTTTTCATTTTCATATTACTTAATAATTGCTATTTCATGGTACATTCTGCAGTCTCAATATACATCGATCAGCCACAAAATTAAAACCACTGACAGTAGAAGTGAATAACATTGACCATCTTGCTACAGTGTAATATTCTGCTGGAAAACCCTGGAACCTGGCATGTATGTGGATGCCAACTGACACAAAACATCCGCCCAAAAACAACCCTTGCAGATCAGGCAAGCCCCAATGACATTGGTCCCCCAGCAGGGCAATGCATGCTGCCACACCACAAAAACTGCTCAGGAACAGCTCGCTTGACAAAGAGCTTAAGGCGTCCACCTGGCCTCAAAATGCCCCAGATCCAAATCTGATTGAGCTACATGTGACGTGCCTGAAAAATTACAATCCATGGAGTGCTGTTGGCATGAGGGGGTTTACTTTGTCTGAAACAAAGTTTGGGTGGGTTTTCTGGTTCTGGTTCAAAGAACATCCACATAAATACAAGGAAATAGGGTTTTCCACTAGAACATTGTACTGTAGTCATGATCGATGTCATTCATTTCATCTGTCAGTGGTTTTAATGTTGTGGCTGATCAGTGTATGTTAAAAACTGGCTTGGATGCAGTGTGACTTTTTGTGTGTGTTCAGCATCTTACCACAGTCCAGCTGCTGCCTCCAGGGTCCCAGTTTGACCCCTGCCTCCTGACAGGCTGCAGCATACGCTTCATAACTGGCACAACGCAGCGCTGCACTGCCCTGCTCAGCACACAGGTCAAACACACAGTCTCTGAAGCACAAACACACACACACACACGCACGCACGCACGCACACACACACACACACACACACACACACACACACACACACAATGTTTTCATCACTTTAGAGGACATTACATTGACTTACATTCATTTTTGGAGACTGTATATGCACAAAATAAAACTATTGTAACTCTCTCTCAGCACACACAAGACTACTCACTCCTGGTAGGTTTTAGGGGGCACGGGCACATGGCAGGCTGCAAATGGTCCCTTGGAGTCAGACAGTGCTCCACACTGGGCCACACTGTTGTAGTTATTGAGCTGAGACTCGGAGCAGTCTGGTGTCTCAAATCCTGATTCTGGATCAGTCTCCAACTCTCGTCTGAAGACAGAGGGCAGACAGGATTGAAGGACAGAGGACACAGCGCTTTGTTAAAGTTGTGTCTAACCTGATGTCTTTCCTCAAGGAAGTTGAAGGAATAGCAATATGAAATAATGTAACAATGTACGCCACTAACAGTGCCATACTGCTGATCAGAAATTTTTAAAAATAACAGAATGGAGATGTAAGATGTAAGACCATCACACCAGATCACACCAAAAACCATGTAAAAATGGTAGAAACTAGAACATTTTTTGCATTGATTGAGGATTTACATACTTGCTTTTGACTATATGTTCACATGATGGCTACCACCATGAACACTACATGCCCATAGAAGAATAAAGAAAGGTCTGGGAATATATAAGGGTGTGAGGCAAGGTCAGCAGCATACTAGCAATGAGGAAAAACTTTGAAGAGAAACTAATCTGTGATTGCACTGCTGCTACTCTTTCTACTTCAATTCCAGCATTAACAATATAGTCACTTGAGGAGGTTACTGTATTGTTAATTTTAAGATCACTATGTTTATCGAGATTTCAATGAAGATATTTTGGTGAGAAGTCACAAGTAGCAAATATGTGAACAATGCCGCTACTTGTCTGCATGCATGTGCAGGTAAAAAGCAATTATACAAGTGCTCTCAGCAATGGGAACTGACAACGACAAAGTCAATCAGTCCAACGGTTTGGTTTAGAGCACATAGCCTATGGCGCAAAGCAAGAATGCTCAATAACTGCAAATCATCCGTGACAAGGTATCTGTAACCCTAATATTTCCAAGGTACAGGCCATAACTTGTGGTAAAATATTCAGAATCAAAGCTTTTTTTAAAAGCTTTCAAACATATCCTACAGTCTTCTTAAGTGAATGGAACTTGCTCAAGTGGCATAATAATGAATCATAAATAAACACAAAGGTTATGATCTCCCCCCATAAATGTCATAATTATTTATACATTATTTCATAATTATTTATAGGTCATGGGCTGAAGAAGGCTTTGGGAAAAGGTAGTAAGTAAAACCTTTAATTTAGAATATGTTCCAACTTATAAGTGTTTCCAAGGTCAAGAATGAACCTCCACATTCATGAACCCTGATGTTTCTAATCAGCCCTGGCTTTCAACCAATAACAAAATGTATAGAGATGATTTTTACAGTTAAAGAGGTTCCCTGGTTGTGATCCTACCTGTGGACTGTGCGAGGAAGTTGGAATATCTTCAGTCCATCAGCCTGTCGATCACTGACCCTCCAGCTTTCTCCAAATGTGTTCAGATTCCTAACCACTACCCCATCTGGCTTCATGTACTCATTTCTAGTGATGCCGTCGTAGTTTCCACACAGCCCTCTGACATAGTTCCTATAGGTGCTTGGCAGTATAATCTCTGATACAAAAAGAGAAAGATAGAGGTGGGAGATGAATGGATTCACAAATAAGCCAATGAAGTTTTCTCTAACATGAGGACAGAAGTTTATTCTTTTACCTCCACGACTGCTGCCATCAAAGCGTACAGTGAGTCCAAAGTCACTGGTGAGCTGAACCTGCCTGGAGTTCATCGTAATTGTCAAACCATCAACTGGACTGAGAGGAGGTGCAACACGCTCCCCATTTACCTAAAGGAGATACAATATGATTTCAGTATATGCTTTTTACTACAAGAAAATCCATAATATAAATGGTGTCTAAAGACAAACTACTGACCAGGACGGCCTTCTTCTGCAAAAAGCGAACATTGACACCATAAACATCAATGTACATCTGATCCAGGAATGACACCCTTCTGTTCCCCCCACGTCTGATGTTCTTCCCCCTCACCACCAGGGACGACATGGAGTTCTGCAGGTTGTGGCCCTGAGTAAGGACGTAGGTGTAGGGACCTTGGAAGTGATGGGTGAAACCATCAAATGTTCGGAAGTGAGGATCCCCAGAGATGCTGCACCTGTCGAACTCTAGAGAGGATGATAGAATAAATGAAATGGTCAAAACTGGTTATGACCAAAACAATACAAAAATGTTAGTTTTTTTCCATACATTTTTAAGGTTTAAAGTCTCTACATCTTATCAATGTTGTCATGAGATGAAGACTCACTGGATGGTTTGCAGTAGAGGTCTCCATATTTGTCCAGGGCACACACTGAGTTTAAATCACAGCTGTGGTCCTTACAGGTGATTTTCCCACCAATGTTACAGGTACATAAGTCAGCACATTTTCCTGTCAGCCACGAGTCTCCCACCTACACACACAAGAATAAAAATCGTTGTTTGTCACCTACAATCATACTCTCTACAACGTAGTGCAAATTCCATTTCCAACTCTAGACCAGAGTCTTGGTCAGGGGCACTCTTTTCAGGAAAAAGCCAAGAAAATGTTATAGGGATGGTGCACCCAAACAAATAAGAGTTAGCTTTTTTTCATTCTTATTCCTGTAATTATTTTATTAACCCTAGATTTATCTTTGGTCAACTCAGTGAGTCCAAAGAAAAGTCCATCTATACCTTTAATGCTTATAACCTGCATGTAGTTCTGATTTCAGTGTTCATGATGCTCTATGATATGTCCTGTTAAGGCTCATCAGCCAACAGCAATATAGACTCTGCTTCACTCACATCATGGTACTCTCTATCTGAATCCAGACAGCCACATTTGTCTAGGGGAACACACTTGCTGTCACTAAGGACGTAGCCGGCATCACACTGGCAGCCCTCCACACAAGTGGTTGGAGGTAGGTGGCAGAAGATGGGGAAGAGATCGGAGCAGGTGGGGGGGCAGGGGGCGGTGCAGTCAGAGTAATGGCTGTTTGGAGGGCAGGGCAAGGCTGTGAAGGCAAGTGAAAGGAATTAGGTAGGTGAAGAATAAAACTATAATCTTTTTGTTTATTTAAACTCAGTTGGTGTTACTATAACTTACGACAGAAGGTGTTGTTCCTCCAGCTGATGGTGACTCCAGCACTCTGACAGGCCTGAGCATACGCCTCCACGTTGTCACAGAGTGTCGCCTGCATGCCATCATACTCACACATGTCATAGATGCAGTTACCCAGGAAAGCCTCGTCGGACACCACAGAGTGGCAGGGCTTAAAGCGGTCAGATAGGATGACCTCTGCACACTGAGCCTCGTACAGCTTCTCTTCTTCTGCTGTGCAGTTAGGGTGGACGTCTGGACGAGTGTCTGGCTGACAGCTAGAGGGGAGAATGTTTGGATGAATGGTTTCGTCAGGCTCTGGGATGTTGCAGTGTCATTTCTGAGTGACTTTGCGGAGGTATGAACTCATGACTCTCATGACAATTTCTAAGACATTTCATCTGCTTGTTATCGCTTGATATCATTACATAACATATTCTGTTCTATTCTGATAATCTAGTTTAAGGGTATTGGCAGCGCTAAAAACACTTGTTAAAACACACCTGAAAAAACTTATTAATGAAACTACTTAATGGCATCATGCACCCAACACATCTGTAAAGGTGCCAACAGGCATATCTGTCATTCATGTCTCTTCCTCGCAACTTACCATGTCCCAGGTAGGATGTGAGAAAGAGATGCAAGGAAGAGAGGACAGAGGAGCCACAAAGTTGCCAAATAACAAATCCTTGGTTCCATAGATTCAGTCAGTGTATCAGGTACAAATGTTTACAATAGATTATCAGAGAACCTTGACACTGAGTTTTATGGGATAGTCCTCATGATTTCCAGATAATCATAGTAAACCATGAGTTATGGTTGTAACCCACTGACCCAGGATCACTGTCTCCATCTGATTTCCAGCTGTTGCCCAGTTCAATCACATCCTTGGCTGGTTTTTTGTTGGGCATCAGGTTGTCATCAGAGGAATTGTGGTTGTAGTTCCCACACATGCCACACAGCTGGAAAGGAATCAGGTGGGAAATGTTTCATACACAGTGTTTCATACACTCATCTTATAGCATTCATCATCAATTAAAAACAGATTTATGATTCTAAACTACATTTAGGATCATACGAATGATGAAACCTTTTATCTTTGACTATTTAGTGGACCGACAATAAGACTGGACTTTTTCATACCTTGTTGAAGTATTCTCCAGGAACAGTGATCTCCAGGTGATGGACTCCATCAAACTTTACTTGCAGACCAAAGCTTGTGTCCAGCAGACTGTAGGATCCACTGGTTATCACCTTGGCTCCGGCCTTGTCAATGGAAACTGGGGTTCGCACCCGCCTTCCATTCAGCTATGACAAGACAGAGACCACAGACCTCGTCAGACGTCAGCTGCTGATCATTTCCCATTACTGTTTTCTGCAGTTATGACCCAATATCCATTCAGTCTGAACAAAATGGAAAAAATGCTCTATACCAGAACTCTGCGGCTTTTTTGCAGTTCGACCACAGTGTCATCAGGCAGGTAGACTTTGACAGAGCGAACATAGGACGCCTCCGGTTGACCACGTTCCTCATTTTTAGCAACTATCTTGAATGAAGTTACCATGGTTGTGTTGCACACCTACATGATTAAAAAAAATTTATTTGAAACAATGTGCTGTTACTTTTTACATTTCTTATAGTTCAAGAATGAATTGAAATAGAAGCAGCCAGTAGCACAAACGTGACAGATGTGAAGTTAAAAAGGAAATGTGTAATATAGTTCAAATTCATCCCATACCTCCACCAGAGTGTAAGTGCAGGTACCCATGAATGTGTGCATCACACCATCAAAGGTGTAGTAATGAGGATCTCCAGCCACATGACACACTCCTTTACCTGAGGTGGGAAAGGTAAAATAAAATTAAAAAAAATATTTATATTTATGATGACTGGCTCAAAGAGAAAATATAAACAAAACCACAAAAATAAGACTAAAATTATCATAAAATATTCTTCAATCTGCATGTATTTTAAGATGCAAAATAATCAGATCATGGTGTGGTGACTCTTTGATCATCCAGTCTGTTCTTAAGTTAACCTGTGGAATGGCAGTCCAGTACTCCTTCTACAACTTTACACTCCTGTGCGGGGCTGCACTGCCAGGGCTCGCAGGTGATGTTGTGATTGCCATTACACTTGCAGCGTTCTGAGCAGTTCTTGTCAGTGAACCAAGTGTCTCCCACCTACACACACGCGCACAGACACACACAATGTTTCCATCACTTCAGAGGACATTATATTGACTTACATTCATTTTTTTTGGAAACTTACCCTAAGCAGAATTTTAAAGAATACAGAATTTCAATACATGTTCAAACATATTTTCTTGCCAACAAAATTCAAGAAAAATAAAAATCATCAACCCTTGAGTATCCTATCCTGTACACTTACAGGCTGATACTTTCCGTCCCCATCAGTACAGCCACACTCGCTGAGCGGAACACATTTGTCTCCACTGAGGACGAGACCAGGGTCACAGATGCATCCCTCCACACAGGGCTGGTTGCAGGAGCCACCGTGGCCTGCAGGCTCCTGACAGCTGGGTTGGGGGCAGGCAGGGCCGCATGCGTTGTAATGACTGCCTGGGGGACACTTCAGAGCTGGAGAGAGGATGACATTCGGAAAAGGCATATTTGTAAACACATAATATTAAAATTTTCACCAATAAACCTCTAAACAAAAATAATCTGTATAAAGTTTTTCTATTCAAAGTATTTTTTATTTTATTTTTAAATCTATTGGTGAAAAAGCGTACAAAAACAGTTGACAAATATACAGACAATAACAAAAAAGAAGAAAAGAAAAACAAAATTTGCTGTGATCAATGATGATATGTTAGGGAGTGGAGATTATTATTTTCGATTAATAGGTTTTTCCAAAGTGTGATATTAACGGTGTTCCTTGATTTCCAGTTCATGAGGATGTGTTACCTGTTAGTCTATTTTATATCTATATATCTATATTATAAAATGTGGGATAGAATATTCCTAAAGTGATTATTATTAATTCTCTTCAAGTAAAGCTGCAATAGTTTTATATAATAGTTGATGTTAGCTGGCAACTCTAACTTTTGGCAAGGGTTTATTTCTGATAAAATACCAAATATTAAGCAGCAAGCATACAGTATTATTTAGCATATGTCATAATCAAATCTTGCAATTCTAATTCACTGAACTGATATCAGTCATTTGGGAAGGTCTGAACCGTTAGTTGTTGTTACTTGAGCATGTGGATCAGGAATGTTTCCTCTCCTTTCATAAAGCAGGGTCCTGTGTTTCCTTAGCTGAAGGATGATGCAGTTTATTTTCTAAATTATTATATATATATATATATATATATAATATTATTATTTTCTTTATTTTCTAAACTCAAGCCTATGTAACTTTTGTGAGCAAATATGCAGTAAAACCCCACCGATCAAGGGTACTTCATTTCTTATTTATTTTTGCTTATAAATTTATAATAAAGCGTTTATTTGTAACAGGTACATCTCTCACTTATTTTAAAAGTTACATTATCTGGTCTTAAAATGTAAAGAATTCCACCACACCGTATCACGGTTGCCACTAACAGTAATAAACTTCCATGTCAACTCTTTAAAGGTAATGATCAAGAAACATCTAAAAAGTCATTTCTTTCCGACTGGGCAAAGCTCAGTCACATCCATACAGCATATGACATCCTCTATCCTTAGACCTTTACTGGTAGTTCTGGTTGGTCAAGAAAACAATTAACAATTAATTGTTTTCGAAACACACACACAAATACAGATAGACTTACGACAGAAGGTATTGTTTCTCCATGCGATGGGGACTCCTGCAGCAGCACACATGTCAGCATAGCTCTCTATGGCCTGGCAAAGAGCCACAGTTTGACCTCCAGTGGCACACATGTCGTACACACAGTTTCCGAAGTATGGCTCAGGGGGCACGACAGAGTGGCAGGGCTTAAAGATACCTGAGGTCAAGACACAGAGATGCAAATGGTGAATGATAAATGGACTGCATTTACAGTATATAGCGCTCTTCTACTCCTATCAACAACTCAAATCTCTTTACAACATACAGTAAGTCAGCATTCACCCATTCACACACACATCCATACACTGGTGGCAGAGGCTATATACAAGGTGCCACCTGCTCATCAGGAGCGATAACCATTCACACAGTGACACAATGATGATAAAACCATCGGGAGCAATTTTGGGTTCAGTATCTTGCCCAAGGACAGTTCAACATACAGACTGCAGGGGCAGGGAGTCGAATCACCGACCTTCCCATTAATGGACAACCACTCTTCTCTGTAGAGAAGGCAAAGGCTAGATAAACTCATTTTACACAATGATCACTTTCACAGTGGGCTACTCTTTTAGGCTGACTTATTCTATCAAAGGGCCAACCAAAGTCTGTTTGGAGTACTAGGTGTTGTAACCTGTTTGTGATCATGATTGTGATGACAGTGATAAGGATGAATGGAATACTGTATCAGGCCATTGAATCAGGATATACCGGTGGCAGGTCTGGAAAGTATTGTTCTCAATATGATGCTGTGTGTGTGTGTGTGTGTGTGTGTGTGTGTGTGTGTGTGTGTGTGTGTGTGTGTGTGTGTGTGTGTGTG
>JBBPCS010001429.1:0-15108 GCA_037974645.1 Hollardia meadi
ACACTTTTTTGTTTACTACATAATTCCATATGTGTTCCTTCATAGTTTTGATGTCTTCAATATGAATCTACAATGTAGAAAATAATAAAAATAAAGAAAAACCATTGAATGAGAAGATGTGCCCAAACTTTTGACTGGTACTATATATATATATATATATGAATTTGTGGTATAACAACAGAAACAGTTGGGGAACCACTACTGCTATAAAGAATATAAAAATGAGGGAAAATCATTGAGCAAATGAAACTTTACCTCCCATGATGTTATGCGCTTTAATTAAGCCTTCCTAATTGACTTTCTCAAAAAGGAAGGAAAAGGCAAAGGTCAAGGAATCATTTGCCTGTCAAAAAGTTGTCATGTGAAGTACAGCAACCCTGTTCAATTGTTAATAGACCACAGTGAGGCAGAGAGCTGTGAAGGTGCAGAGTTTCACTCCTGCAACAGCAGTTGGCACAAGTGATGAGGCCCATTAGAGCTGTAGGGTGTAAAATGAGGAACAGTTGGTCCCCAGAGTTAAATCGACACACTGGGAGCTCAGTCTGGTACAACTCTGATATCAGGCTACATAAATCAGATGTGGAAGTCAAGACGTATTTCTCTGACGCTGCTCACTTTCAGGTCGATAGGTTCAATTGGAAATAAGTGTGGCATAAGCCCTGTAAAGTAGGAAGAATTTGCCTCACCACTCATATGCAGTTTGAAAGTTTCTAACTGGTTGCAGCTCAAGACATACTCTGTTCTAGCTGCTGCTGCTGCTGCTGCTGATGATGCGTGCTCATCTTGAAGCCTCTCTGGCCTTAGTGGGTGCTGATGAAGTCAGTGCGGCGGTTTGTAACTCAGCACCTTGAATCTCGGGGTTTGAGCTCCCACTGTTGTCCCCAGGCCACGCCCACCTGCTCCCAGAGGTGCAGTGGTCAGACTGACACATGAGCTGCTGACATGGTGGCTCAGTTTGCACATTTCCCTCTCTCCCTTGGGCTATCTTGCCAGGCAACGCTGCTCACGCTCCACATATCTCACTTGTGTGTGCACCTTGTGACCGTCAGCACAACCAAAGCTCTGGCTTGTAAGCTGTTTTTTCCCCCTATTTGCTGGCTTTGATACGTGATGTTTGTTCACACCTTTCAGCTCCTGCCATGGCAGCTGGTGTCAGCATACTGAGTGAGTTGTCTTACTCCACGAGTGGAGTCCGCAGTGGAGGGATCAGCATAGAGATGGAGACAGGTAGGAGAGCTCTGCAACACAAATACAACACAACAACTGCTTGATTTGTTTTTATTTTACAAAGCAACAACACAGGACTGCAGACTTGAAATGATTTGATGAGTGAAGATAAATTTCCTTTTTATATCATGTTGAAATTAGAACTGAATTAAAAATAAGGCAATGTTTTTTTACACCGGCTGGGAATTTGCAGGCCAGCTTTAGCATTGAGACAAAACTCTCAGGTCAAACATATAAAGTGATTTATCTGTTATGAGAAGATATCTTACTTATGTAGCTGGACATTGGGTTTTCTATAAACTTGGGTGTATGGTCCACAAGATGGATGAAGTATACTTAAGGGGACAGCAGTTCTATTACCTGACAAGGACATTACATATAAAAGTATGTAATGACAATTAAAGCTAAAACACCTATCCACTCCATTTCCATCAATAAAACAGAAACACCAGTATCTTTTTAGTATTGATGCTTGTGCTTATTAGTGTTTTGTGGATGAGACATCTGTCATCATGGATGTGACCAGGGAACATTGACATGTCTCTTTAAAAGACATAAACATGTCAGTATTCACTGCCCTTACAGGTATTTATGTGTATTTTATTGCATTTTTAATATCTTCTCAATTACTAATGTGTTTACAATGCACTCTGAGCTGAAGTTGTTTTTTGAAAGAATCCTGCCACATCTCCACTGTTAGGAGTTGCCTCCTCTGGAGCCAATTTCTGGGGTTGACCATCTTTAAAATTGATGGATGAAGAAACAAAACACTATTTAATTATTTAATCAAATTAAAAGAAAGGGGATCTGATCATAATTGCCTCTATACTATACAACTGAAGTACTGTTAATAACAAACTACAGCTCTGATTCCAGAAAAGTTGGGACGCTGTGTAAAACGTAAATAAAAACTGAATGGAATCATTTGCCAACGAGCTGCGTTCTAACAGCAGTGATTTTAAGAAGTGTTTCTGAGCCCATGTAGTAATGTGTTGAAGTGGTGAACCTCTCCCCATCCTTGCTTGTGAACCTCTGAGCCTTTTGAGGATGCCCCTTTCATACGTGAACATGACACTATCACCTGTTACAGATGAACCTCTTTACCTGTGGAATGTTCAACAGGTGTTTTTAAGCATTCCACAACTCTCCCAGTCTTCTGTTGCCCCTGTCCCAACTTGTTTTGAAGGTGTTGCTGCCATCAGATTCATTATTTACAATAATTTACATACTGTTCCAACTTTTTTAGAATCAGGATTATAAAAGAACCAATCTAACAGGAGTTAGAGTTGGTTATAACATGATAAAATAGTTGCTTGTATTTTTGCACATACTGTAGTCTACATGTTATTGTTTGGGCATCCCTTTGTGAAAAAGTTTAAAAGGATCCTTTTGTCAGATTTATCAAATGTTCCTTAATATCAGAAGAACAGTAGGGTACTTCTGGTCCTGTTTGCACGGCTGGATAATAAGACAGTTCAATGAAAACCTGCTGACAGGTAGAAAAAAAGAAGTGAAGTGGTGACTGGCTGGTTTTAAGCTGACTTTATTGTGTGGCCTTAACATTTGATCTAATGCTTTCTGTTAGTGCAGCCCTCTCTTCATCTTTGCTGATTGTCTACCTGCTGCTCTCACACTCAGAGAGCCTCAGTGGGGCGGCAGTATCACCTTTTGGCTTCAGTTTGATGGTTGACTGGCTGCTGAATTGTTGTGCAGGCTTCAAGGTCAATGTCTATATTACAGTTACATAGTCTTGTCTTAAATTTGTAGATACAAGCTCTTTGGTTGTTGATATTCAAGTATACAAAAATGTAAAAAACAAAACAAAACAAAAAAACAACAACAAACAACAAATCTACCCCTAAAAAATACTATCACCTTCAAAAAGATGTTTCATATAAACGTAATTAGTGTTATTTAGTGTGTATGCAGACCGTTTGGTTATTGTTGTTTCAGTCAAGAGCAGGAAAAGGTGTTTCATTGTTAGCACTGTGTGTTCAGGGCTGTACACCACCAGATGTACGGCCTTGTATGCAAGCAAGTACTGAATTTTCCTCTTTCATTTACAAGCTGCCTGCCTCAGATCTGTATGGTGTGTGTGTGTGTGTGTGTGTGTGTGTGTGTGTGTGTGTGTGTGTGTGTGTGTGTGTGTGTGTGTGTGTGTGTGCAACATTCGCCCCCATCTACCTCCCACTGACGACTTTGGTTGCCATGGTGACACATCAAATGCTGCTGATGAACTGATAGTTTGTATTTGCCTCTCTTTGCCAACGGCTGATTGTTATGTGATGATTCACCATGGGCACAGAGCTGTTGAGCCGCTGAGTCTCTTAGTACAGTGATGCAGGCAGTGCAGGCAGCAGCACAGTCCGCACTGTAAGATGCCACTACACCGAGGACGGCACTCCATAGCTGGGGAGATGACGGCCGGCGTGAGGAGGCACAACCGCAGGCACTCGGCCTCAGACATCCTGCTGAAGGTCCTGCAGCGCAGACGCAGCTCTGCCCTGGAGATGCTCTCCTCCTCGTCCCACAGACTTATGGTGGCTGTCAGCATGAAGCAGCCTCAGCCTCCCACTGAACAAAAGACCAGGAGATGTAATCACACTGAAGAAATAACCAGGGTTTTTTCATTTAGGGTTTTTTTATGATGACTTCAACTGCTATAAAAGCATGCACTAAGCACTGACGAATATTGTCAGATTGTTCTTAGGTTTGCTTTTCTTT
The DNA here is from genome assembly GCA_037974645.1 of Hollardia meadi. NCBI lineage: Eukaryota > Metazoa > Chordata > Actinopteri > Tetraodontiformes > Triacanthodidae > Hollardia > Hollardia meadi. The sequence continues at coordinate 3,952 of JBBPCS010001429.1, forward strand.
TTCCCTGCAGCCAATGCTAGGGTCCCTACAGCAAGGTACACCAAGATGGGGGAGACCCTGAGGCATGTCATCCCCGGTCACATGCAGTGTTCCATGGCCTGTGGAGGGAAAGCCTGTAAATATGAAAACCCCTCTCGCTGGAGTGATGAGGAGCAAGCCGTCAAAGGACTCTACTCATCCTGGTACGTTGGTCAGTCTTAGCACTACCTTTCTCACAGCCCTCAGTGTTCATGTACTTTTCCTCTCACAGAAGTCCACATCAGTAACATGAAACGTCAATACATTTTTCCCTGGTTGTTCTGTTTTTTAAAATGGAATATTGAACAAGTGAAATCATTACTTTCAGTGTGTTTACAGAGTCTTTGATATCCATTTTCTGTAAATGGCCTTTGGTATCATGAGCTCTTTATATTTGTGTTTAACTTGCTAAACATTCCTAATTCAACATTTATGTTTTTATGATTTTGCTGTCTGTAACGCAACTCCCCTAACTTGTCACATTCCTCACTTACAGGATTACTGACAACTTGCTAGCTATGGCAAGGCCTTCTACTGAAATCATAGAGAAATATAATATAATTGAACAATTCCGAAGGTACAGCAGTCTTTTTCTTTCACACCTCATTTGAATTTAAATGTTTTAAGTTATTTGATTGTTAACTGACATTTAGATGAACAGTGAACTGTCACATGTCAGTGTGTAAATATGTGTGTTGTGTACTGCGTGGATTGCTCTATGCACTGACACCGACCTGTTGCTGCGCTCAGGTGTGGTTTGAAGACGGTCATCAACCTGCAGCGGCCGGGAGAACATGCCAGCTGTGGCAATCCACTGGAGCAGGAGAGTGGTTTCACTTATCGACCCGAAACATTCATGGAGGCAGACAGTGAGTCTCTACATGCAATACCCGGGTTATACTCTTCTGTTGTACCTGAGAATGAGTCGCAGGTATTACACGAGAGACTGAGGTTGATTGAGCATTTTCCTCCAACAACGAATGTTTTGTGTTATGCCTCCTTCCGTGATATGGTCCCTAGTAACCAAGTAAACACTGAGGGATTCCACATATGTTATGGCTATTTTGGTTTCTCCTCCTAACGAGCTCTCCTGAGATCTCTTCCCAAGTCACCTCATCAAAGCATCAGCTGCAATTTGTATTGTGCTGCCTTTCATTTGACACTCAGTAAAAAGCCTCCAGTATAAACACTGGCTTGTTATCTTGCTGCAAGTCTTTATCATGCATGCATTCCTGCATCCTGTAAATCTGCTCTCATGTCTAAATGGAGGAACCTTTATGGGGATGGAATGGATTTTACACATCTTTAGCCCTTTTTACACAGAGATTGTGCAATATCACTGCAACGAAGACCCTTCTCTATGCCGCCTTTATTTGTTTTACACTGAAAAACACAACAGCGTCACAACGTCACTCCACTGTGTGATGTTAGATAGCAAGCCGGCATTCCGCAATTAAAAGAGGCGTGACGACTAACATATCAGTGTCGGAGTCTAGTGTGACATTTACATGCGCGACGAGCAGCGCTTTGTAAACAATGGAATAACATGTCAATAACAATCATTTACCGTCCCTGTTATGTGGCGGATGATCTCGTCCTCTGCTCGGAGGGTAAGTAGCTCCTGAACCTCACGTTGTCTCCACAATTTGTAAACATTTTCTGTTGATTTTCTTCTTCTTTGAATTAGCTGCTAACTACTGCTAGCTGCTTTTAAATCTCCCGGTTGAGGGTCGCACACAAACCATGTTGACAAAACGTCACAGCCCTGTCTCATCGTTCCGCCTCGCTGGTTCACTCGTTTACACAGACGTCGATTCGGCGCTGTTACTACCTCTGCTGCCGTCTCAGAGGTGGAACAACTTTGATCCCCCATTTCGCCTTTGTGACATTTATACAGACGGCAAGATGTATCGGAGGCGCAACAGACCTGCATTGAACGGGCTGTGTAAAAGGGGCTATTGTCTGTTTCCAGGTGCTGGGCTGCACATACGAAAAAAATTGTATAAAGCCTTGAGTGGCTCGAGAGGGAGCTGTATGAAGTCTGATAAATTGCCATAAGTAATGTCACATGAGTCAGCGTCATTTGGGGCTGAAGACTACAAGTTTGAAAATTAAACAATGGAGGTGTGGAGTAAGAAAGGAGTGACATGTAGGCTGCTGCTTATCTCCATGAGGCTAGCAGCCCAAGGCTACATTAGCCGTTACCAGCATAACACACCCTAATTGCCGACTGAGCTCTCAGTGGTCGAGTAGATTTTCAGTACACGGTTATCGTGGCCATGGTATCCGAACTATATTATCACGATATCCATCTTTTTTTGAGTGTGGGTTGTCTCGCTCTTGTCTTTCATGTCCTCCAACATGATTTTGCATGGCAGTAGTAGCCACACACTGTGGTAGTAGCTATCTAGTTACTGTGTCTTCTTTTTTCCATTAAATGGCAGGTGGCAACCAGCATTAAGGTGCATTACTGCCACATACAATGACAAAATGGGAAGGGAATAGAAGCATTGCATTATTTACATGATATAATCAAATGTGTATTATTAACATTACTTTAGTAGTTATTGATTGTTGATTGTCATGATTATCATCAATACCGGTATACTGCAACACCCTTAATTGTGGGTAATGTAGCTGTCAGGTTTTGGCGAAGAATAATAATGTGTGGAATAAAAACAAGACATGTTTTACAACATGTTCTGCATTGATTTTGTTTCTTTTTTTAACATATCATCTTGAGTCTAGCAGTGTTATAGGAGCACAAAGCTAAAAGAGTGGAGCATAAATGTCACATAAATGCTCAATCAGAGTTGGATCTGGGGCATTTTGAGGCCAGGTCGAGACTTGAAGCGCTTTGTCACGTTCCTCAGGCAGTTTTTCCTGCTGGGGTACCAATGTTATCGGGGTGTGCTGTGTTTGATGTTGTGGCTGATCGGTGTATGTCTAAATGACAAAAATCCTTTTCTTGAACAGTTAAAGCAAGCAGTGTTATGTGCTGCATGTGTGAAAAGGGCTGAGGTAGATATTAAAGAGCTCTGAATTCTTCTGCCTTTGTGTATTTCAGTTTATTACTACAACTTTGGGTGGAAGGATTATGGTGTGGCATCTCTGACAACAATCCTTGACATGGTGAAAGTCATGTCCTTTGCTATCCAAGAGGGGAAGCTGGCTGTCCACTGCCATGCTGGTCTTGGAAGAACAGGTTTGCAACACCAGCAATTTGGAATTACTTAAATCCTCATTTATGCTTTGTTTTCAATTTCATTTTTTTTCATCATGTAGGTGTGTTGTTGGCTTGTTACTTGGTTTTCACGTGCCGGATGAGCGCTGACCAAGCCATCCTGTTTGTGCGAGCCAAGAGACCCAACTCCATCCAGACCAGAGGCCAGCTCCTGTGTGTCAGGGAGTTTGCCCAGTTCCTAGTTCCTCTCCGAAATGTCTTCTCCTGTGCAGAACCCAAGGAGAGTGCTGTCTCCTTGTCCCAGTACCTCACCAGGCAGCGCCACCTGCTGCACGGTTACGAGGCTCGACAGATGAAGAATGTGCCAAAGATCGTCCAGCTAGTGTGCAGGCTCCTCGTTGACATTGCGGCCAATAGACAGGCGGTGATCGAGGAGGAGTGGCTGGAGATCCCCGACCTCACTGCAGAGGTGGAGAAGACCGTGTCCCAGCAGGCTCTTCAGCAGCTCGGGAAAGAGATGAGAGTGAAGGGGATTCCTGTTCCACCTTGTTCATCTCATCCTCTCAGTCCACCCACGCTGCAGTCCAAATCTCTTCACGATCAACCTCTCGCCAGTGATAATGAGCTTGACCCTCTGTGGAGGCGGCAGAATATAGAAAGCCCTCTGAGATGCTCTCTATCCAACAACAGGAGCCTCAGTTACAGCGATTCTGTCCTTCACAAACCTGGACCACAGCAGTACCTTTTAGAAAATCTGAAGAGCAACAAACCAATCACATGTCAGATCAAACCTTCCTTGTCTCACAGCAGCCTAACAGCTTGGAACACTCCCAGATTTTCTGACCTCACTCCTCAGGACATTATCAGCAGCATTCAGGACTCCAATACAGAAGCAAAGCAAGACACGGGATCCACCTTTTTAAAAAAGCAGCTACACAAGGGCCATCAGAGTTTGTCTTTAGATCTGTCTGAGCAGGGAAGAAAATCCCACTGTAACGCCACACTGCCAGCCTTATCAACCAGGAGCAAACTGGTAGCCAGTGAGGAGCAGCCAGATGTGGACGTGTCAGTCGGTGGAGCGGACAAAGGGAATGTCACAGAGGTTCCTTTCATCACTCTCCAGTCTGAGCTCTCTCCAGAGAGCAGATGCCTGTTGGTGGCCAAAGCTCTGGCAATGGACCTGCCAGACAAGGATCTCTCCTCCAAAGTGTCACTATGGCAGGTAGGGTACTCCATAAAATACTCTCAAATAAACTGTTTGGTAACATGTTGCAATAACAACCTGGAAATCACCACCAAGAAAAAGCCCAAAACATAATTTCCTGTAAAACCCCAACGTGTTGTATTTATACTTCTGTTTTTGTACAGATTAAACACACTTCATATAACGTGTTATAACAGGTAGCTGGATTATTCACTGTTGAACAGGCTAGCTGTCTCTATGCAGTCTTTATGCTAAGCTAAGCTAACCGGCTGCTGGTTGGTTAATTTTGTATAACGGACAGATCTAAGAGTGTTATCCATCTTCTCATCTAACTCTCAGAAAAAAAGCTAATTTATTTAAACAGTGTGCTTACTAAACACTTCCTCCAAAGATGCAAAATAGATGCTTTCTCATTTTACTTATGAGCTATGTGGCACCTGCTCATCTTGATTTATTTATTTTTATCCACAATTCTATATGTGGATGACAAATGCTACACAACATAAGTCCAGAGCTCCTGTTTTTGGTAAACTGTCATTAAAGAATTTTGTGAATTTCAACCTGTAAAAACTTTAATGGACTACAGCGCTCATATTTCAGCTGCATAACAGACAGAGCCATAACAATTGTAATCCTTTGTTAACCCTGATTTAAATCGGCATTATTTTTTTTTGCTTAGTGCCCCTTTATAGAGCTTTTTGTTGTGATGTGCAGGCAGATCTGAACTCCAGAGAGGGAGCGTGGGAGAGGCTGAGCATGGAGAGGGATCCTCTGGTCCTGTCCAGTCTGATGTGGTCATGGCTGGAGCAGCTCAAGGATCCAGTCATCAGCAGTGAGGATATAAAAGCCCTCAGTGAGAAGAATGTAAACCCACAGAACGGCCTTGACTCACTGGAGAAGGTAGCTGGGTTCAATATCTTCCCCAACATCACATTCTGAAGAAAACAATAGCCACGTTTCCACCAAGCAGCCTGGTTTAGCTCAGTTCTACTTTTCTAACAAGAACACAATGGAGGACATTGAAAGTTTTGTGTTCTTTCTTCTCAGTATGTGGTTGTTTGTTGCAACAAGGAGCTTTGTTTGACAAAAGGCTGCAGGCAGCAAGACAAAGACTGCTGAAAAACAGGAAAGTTTAGGAAATCCTGCATCAGACAACTAGACGACTGTCTGTTGCTGTCTTAAAGGCAGCCCACACTGACAGAAATTTGTAAAGAGATGCACTTCCTACTTCCTCTACAAAGTCCTACTGTTACGCAATAACAAAAAATAATACCAAGTGTCAGAATCCTTTTTACACAGAAATCCTGCAATACCGCTGCAACAAAGACCCTCCATTTCATCAGCTTTATTTTTTACACTGAACCAAACAATGGTGGCATAATGCCCAGTGTGTGATTTTTAAAGCACACCAGTGTTCCAGAAGCTAAAGAGGCGTGACGTGTAACACTACAAGGTCAACATCTATGTGATGTTTTACGTACACGTCAAGTAGCACTTTCTAAAAAAAAATAACAATAGCATGACAACAATCATTTACCGTCTTTTTTATGTGGCGGTTAATCTCATCCTCTGCTCGAAGCGTAAGGAGCTCCCTGACCTTGTTTTCTCCCCAATCTGCAGACAGTTTTGGTTGCTCTTCTTCCTCTTTGAGTTAGCTGCTAACTGCTGTGAGCTGCTTTTTAAATTCCCTGGTGGTGGATCACACATGTAACACATTATCAACTCGTCACACCTGTCCTGTCCTGCTGACTCAATCTCTTTACACCGACATCGATTCAGCTCTGTTTCTTACCTCTGCTGCCAGCTCAGAGACAGAACAACAAACCAAAATTTGGAAACAGTTCTAGTCTAAAGTATTTAATATGGGCTGGTAGGCACTGCTTAGCTCACATAATTGCCAAGAATAGAACTATAAAAAACTGTTTGAAACCGATGCCATCATTTAGCTTGTCATTGGACTGCCTTTTGTTCATATGATTTATGTGACACTGTTATTGGTTTTCAAAGAAATCTGAAAATGTTGTGTGAAACACGTTGTTCTCTTTCCCACTGACAGGGCCACAGACTCACTTTGCTGTGTATCCTCGACTGTGCTGCTCATCTCCTGCCAATGCCTGAAGAAGTGGAGACCAGCTTTCTCAACCAAGCAATAAAAGTGTTTACTAAGGTGAGCATCAACATAAGGTGCAAATTGAATATATTACGATGTGTGTTTTGTATGCATGAATCAGTTTCTTCTGCTCTCTCCAGATTGACCCTGCCTCAGTGCAGAACGAGTCTTTGTATGCGACCCTGAAAGCAATCCTGACTCCCGTTCTTCATGAGCTGTGTGACAGAGCTGTGGAGGAGAGTGACGACTCCTGATCCAGCCCCAACAGGACCGCTCTGACACGAGGAAGACTCACGGGGGTGGGGTGGGGGTGGTTCTGCTCTCATTTCTGGCCATTACTGTATTTTAAGCCAGTTCCTTGTATCAGATACTGCTGCCAATATTTTAGTCTTTCAAGATATGTGAAGACGGTGTCATTTGAAGGTTTAGCATTTCATTTTTCTTGGAAGCTCTTAATAGACTCTAAGCACTGCCATTCTCTATGTTAATGTGCCACTGCGCTGCTCAGTTTGAAAGCATTTGTTTTGTCAACTGTTGTACTGTTATCTTTGTGAGGGACTAGATGTTGCTTTTAATATCTACATAACTGTTAGTTGGTAGGAAAATGACTGAGAAACGTTCTCATGATGTTAGTGTAATGTTATTTAAATGTGCAACTCAGCTGTCAAAGCTGTTGGGAGGGGGGAAGGTATTATTTAAAACCAAAAGATGTTTTTACTGTGCAGATGCTACAATGTGTCTTATTTATTCCGATTTTCTTATTTGAAATGCAGTTAGTTTAATAACTATAACCTGATGACAGAATTTGTTCATTTAGAATGTAAAGGGTTTTCTTAGCGTCAAATGCAAACTGTGGTGGTTGTTATGGCATTGCAAATTCCACAGGCCACAATGAATTTGCTTTTCCAATCAATTTTATGTCCTTAATACTGCCTGCACCAAAAACCTCTCACTGTACTGTTGTGTTGTACATGCATTTGTAAAACGTCAATCTGCCTCCACTGTTGCATTTAGCAAAAAGCCTCAACTCAAATGGCCTCTGTCAGGACTCTATCACGCTGCTGTGTGTAACATTGCCTTGCCTTGCCTGTGTGTGTGTGTGTGTGCGTGTGTGCGCGCGTGCGTGCGTGTGTGTGGCTGTTGAGACGAGTCAGGGGCTGCCTCTCACCTCATGTGTCTGGTATACGGACACAATGTAATGTAGATCTGCTGACACGGATCACATGAGATGATGTACTGTGGGGAATTTTCAACAAGCACTATTTTTTCATTGTTACGATGGGCTACTTCTTACAGAATTAAACGCGACTTACTGTGGGAAATGTGTCTCAGTCTTTGTATGGACTTTTCTAGTTTAATCTTATCAGCAGTTCATTAGTCAAACTCGGACTGAAAGGAAAGTGTGCCTCCTGGTGTTGTCACAGTGGTGTAACATCCAAACACATTTCATTACAAAAAGGTATTTACCATTGAATCTCAAATATGTCTGTTATTACACAAATAACTTTTGGGATCAAACAATGTCCTCTTCAGATCTACACTCCAAAAACTGTTCGCACATTATTATGACTAATACATCCAGTCAATTATATAAAGGGGATATTGTTTGTCATGGTTAACTAATTTGTATATATGATTTCAACATAATTTGGATGTTAGAAAAGTGTGTGATTCTCTGTTTATAATGTCGCCCCTTAAATAATTAGCTAACAGTCATAACTTATATAGTTAATTTCACAGTCCTCTATAACCCCAGTTTTTTGACTTCATGCCACCTGTTATCATTATTTCTTGGTTATAACATCTCAGCCCAATAAATAGATGAATTATTGACATTCCTTAAAAACATAACATGATGATTTGGATGGATGATGAAACATTTGTGAGCTCATTAAAGTCTAAAGCAGCAATCTCATATTTACAAGTGTTCATAAACACAAATCATGTGCACACATCATACTGTATATTCCCACTATATTATGTATCAGTGTATTAATGAATGCTTTGGTCTCCTGCATTCAAGCATTTTTCTACAAGTTTTGATGCATTTATAATGTGACTTAGTATTTTAATTCTGTTAACTAGTTGTTACAAGGCTTGATTATGGGGTAAAATCCCAGTCAGTTGAACATCTTATTCGCTGCAGAAAATATCAACGAAAGGGGGCTGTAATGAAATTAACTTGATTCCATTTTGTGGAACAAAAATTCAAAGAAATAATTAATTGTGATTTGAGCTATGGCTGTAGTTCACACTCCGAAACAGTAGGGGTTGAGTAATGCGCATTTTAAGGTCGTTGTAAGCTGCGCCAACAACCACGAAGAAGAAGCAGTCTGAGGGTGGAGGTCTGGAGGAGCGTTTCGACATGGTAGACAGACAGGTGGGTAGACTGTATTAATCATACTTTTTAAATACATATATTCCTAAATTACCTGGCATGTTTTCTTTACAACAATTTATTATAACCCCAAGTGTTATTTTATAGCGGAAGAACCGCCTGTTGTATTTTTTTTTTTTTTACCGACGTTTGCTTTTCTGGACAACCATGCTGGAACGTGCTGCTAGCTAGCTGTTAGCTCCATAGGGCTAGCCACCAAGTTGTAAGCAGTGGTTAACTGGTGTCGCTGGCACGGTGTGATGCAGCGATTACAGCACGTTAGATATGCCTTTAATTGCTACATTTTGTCGGACTTTAGCTTCGGTGAACATAGCCAGATAAGAGGTTGTAGCTCTTAAACGCCTAGTCACGTTGGCTAATTATTAGAACTAGCTAGCGTGCTAGCCTCCATTGCCCGTTGAAGGAGTGTCGGTCCTAGTCCCAGTGTTAGCAAGAAAGACGGAATGTCTTTTTTAACTTAAATTTAGATTTAGAGGTAAATCCGTCGAGACTCATCAATTAAAAGGTCCAGAGTTTTTCCTAATTTTCTGGGACTGCATTGTGCAGACAGTTTGATGATTAAGGGTTGCTTCCTTCCAAATTGACCCCGAGTTATCTCAGTGTTTGCTTTGAGGTTGAAGATTTGTCTGCAGACAGGTTTCAAGAAATAAAACGCATTTAACGTTGGAGAAGGTAGGTAGCTGGAATGTCTTGTTTGTTTGATTTGAATCATGGAGCATACTTATTTCTTTAGTTTAATGATACTGGCTGATTATTTCAATCTGAGTATAATAACATGTCTTCATTATGTAGTTGCACATTTCTCAAGCACATTGTGTGCTTTAGTGCCAAAACAATTGTCAACTCATTACTAATATTCTACAATTTTGATATCACTGAATTAGTCATTCATGAAGTTAGAAAGCCATACATTCTCTTGTTTCAATTTAAGTCAGAGGGTTTCCTGCTTTTTGTTGTCTATCATAGTAAAATTAATATGTTAAGATATAAGGCTGCAAGTCCAAACCATCATTTCGAAGAAAACCTTAAATTTTGTATAAAACAATCACTTGCTCAGTTGAATCAGATGGAGCCTGACACATTTCATGCAACTGTCAGTGTAGTTACTAGGTGATAGTTTAAAGTTTTTAAAGTGGGGTCCTTAAGCAACACAGTCAGTGTTTTATTCAGGGGCATTATGTCCACTATGGGCACTGTTCTCTAAATTTACAGTGGGAGTCAGTGAGCCTTTTTTACTGGCCGTTCTATCTGATCCTACAGAGCCACCGTAGTTGAGAAGCTACATGTAGCCAGTGCTAGTAGCCCTGTGTTCTCTAGCTGTTAAACGTGTTAAAAAGCACCAAAACGAGACGTCCAAATAACTCGCGCTTAATACATTGTGGCAGGCAACAGTGTATTAAGCGGCAGGTGAAAGCGCGAGTTGAAAAGCGCGAAAACTTCATGTGTATCGCGGGGGCTTTGCAGAGTGCAGAGCGGGACCCGCAAGACAGCTGCTGAGCTCCGGGGAGCTTTCGGGCAGAGGGGCGGGGGCAGAGTGGAGCTTCCCGTGGAATAAACGCGAGTCACACCAGATTCTGTTCGGATCCGATGTACTTTACTTTGTGAACGTACAGACGTATAGCGAGGAGAGAGTGGACAGAAACAAGCGGCTGCTCAGAGTCGCACTGAACTCAGACACATGCCATCAGTGCTGATGCATACAACACCCCCTGATGACGTAGCCACTCCTACACTTGACTGACCAATCCCGCAACTTCATCACTTACTTACTCACTTAGTCAGCCACAGAGCAACCCTTAGGGCTGGCCCTCTGCGGTCCACCTGTTTGAACTTCCAAAAAATATGTGCTGCCGGACGTCACGCTCCTGCTGTAGGGAGAAAGGGAAAATTCCAGCGCTTTTCTTCGTCTTGTTTGCGCAGTTTTGGCAGCGGTTTTCTCGGGGCACTGTAATGCCCCAATAGCAGTTACAAATAACAAATCCACAGAGTGCAACACTTATTAGAAAATTGTTTTTTCCATGAAGATACCCACCAGAGTTTTGTCGTGAGTTGGAGGTGGCACGAAATTTGGCGGAGGCGGCCGCCTCCAAATTATCTATGCAGGAAAAACCCTGCTGTCGATTATTTTTTCGATTCGTCGAATAGTCAACGATTATTTCTGTCACACCCTCCATCTCTGGGCTCTGGGCTCCAGTGCATGTTTTACCTCACCTGCTCAAGTCTGCACACCTGTGAATGTCACC
>JBBPCS010001430.1:0-15102 GCA_037974645.1 Hollardia meadi
AATCCATTGTGGTGGTGTACAGAGGCAAAATTACAAAAAATTGTGTCACTGTCCAAATACTTATGGACCTAACTGTATATAGAAACACAAAATGGCTACCTAGCACATTTTCAACACACAAGCACAGCACCTACACAACATAACAGCACTTCACACTGACACATGGCCACCCACACAGTGGCAGAATTAGCTCCACTCAGGTCTGTTTCCCACCACGACACCACCTGCCAAACGCACACAATGTGTTTCTCCATGTAATAAATATTGGAACGTGACTGACGACTGTAATTACTGCAACACTGTCTTCCACCAGTGCACGACCTGTCCTCCTTCAAAGTGCGTCTATATATATAAATGCTGCAGGCACTTAAAGATATTAACTTTTTGTCAATGCTGAACACGACCTGAGAAAGAATGGATTGTCCACATTCTTCTGTAATGGACTCAGGGAAAGCCTGATATTACAAGGTATTCTGAACAGACCTTTTCTAATTGCTTTTTTTCTAAATTCCAGGGTTTTTTTTACATTTCTGTGTCCACCTCTAGTTAAACTTGAATATATCTTTATTTCGACACAGTATCCTATGTAGGTACCTTTTCTCATGTTAAAGGCACAATCTATGTAAGCAAAGGTTCTAAACATGTAAAGCATGAGATTAAAATCTGCTTTTCATGAATAAACTAACTTGGAATTTTGATTAATTTATTTTTCTTAGTTTTCTGATGTTTTTAAAGGTTTGTTTACATCAATTTTATTTGCATACACAGGCCTTTATTTTCAATTTGATAAGCTGAGAAACACAAAAATTCTTATTTTGCAGGTGGAAATAATTAAATCAGCAAGGTATAAATCAATAGTATATACTCAACAAAAATATAAACTCAACACTTTTACTTGCTCCACAAGTTTAATAAAAAAATTAGCGACTTTTTGATGCCTAACCACACCGGCCAACCTGCATGATTGTCTGAGGCCGGCCACCAGGACAGCTGATGCAATAGTTGGTTTGCACAACAAAGAATTTTTGCACAAACTATCAGAAACCGTCTCAGAGAAGCTAATTTCATCGTCCTCACTGGGGTCTTGACCTGACTACAGTTTGTCATCGTAACCGACTTGAGTCAGCAAATGCTCATTATCTTGGCGAAGGATAATTCGTCACTAAAGCTGGGTATATACTTTCCGATTTGAGGCTGTTTCTGATCCGATTTTTGAGCCACATGACTCATTTTAGAGCTTGTCCGAATTTCAGCTTCATCGGGCGTTGTTTGTGGTGCAGTGTACAGGGGGGAGCGAGGAGCGATTATGGCATGACCAACTGCTCCCGACCAGCCGACAGATATTCGGATGAATTTCTGACATCAGAAATTCAGTTAGCCGTTGTCAGGCTCTTGCACATTTGAAGCAGAGCCACAAGTCGATTCCCTAAAATCAGTGCCTTGTTTGGGAAATGGGAGCAGAAACAAAAGCGTTAGCTCTCTTAGTTAGTCGGCCTCTCGTCTGAATCTGGAGTAACACTGTGCTTTGCAAATTACATCATGTCAGGTAGTCTAAGAATGCAAAAGAAAGTTAAAATAGTGTTGAGGAAAAAATACCATGAACCCTGCTGTAATGACTGCTCATTGATAATGCCATTCCAAAGCAGGTCCGTTACAGTATATTACTAGCTAAATCGGAAACATTACCCATAACAAGACATCTAATGACCATCATAGACAGATTCTTTATTTCTGTTTTGCTGAATGTTTAAGGTATAATGGCCTCACAACATTCATCTTAATCCACTTATGTAGGTGTAACTCATTTCATTTTCAGGTACAGATAAGCATCACGCTTCGATTAGTCACATCCAACCAACGCGCTATATTTGGAACAACCGGCATGAAGTAAAATATGATTTAAAGTCTTGGGCTTCCTCTCAAAAGAGGTTTTAAATAGAATTTCTGATGAGTTACAAACCTTGATTTTTTTATTAGTAATCATAATAGACCTAATGGTACAAGTAATATTAGCAGACAGAGGCAGTAGGTTCGTATACTGTAACAAATAACAAGAAACATTTCATCAGCTCTGACTGCTTTCTAAAAGAAAAAAGACCTTTTACATCCGGGCAACATTTTCAGGATGTTTCAATTAGTGCTCGCTGTCTGTGCCTTCACATTCACTTGAACTGGAAGCTGTGGCACTCACTCTCTGACTCTCTCCTTGGAAGCAGGACCTTCGCCTTTAGGCACTTTGAAATTGAAACAGGACAGGTATCATCGCCTCAAAGAACAAACCGATAATACCATTTCTGCTAACAACTCAGCTTAGCGCAATCCTGCTCAGAACACCTCAAATATTATACACTGTACTGTGATATTTGTTTGCGTGTGTTTTCAAGTGTTTGTGTGACTGTGAACGAGGTGACAGATAAGAAATCCCAAATGAAAAACGGACACAGTTTAAATTTCTTATGATCAACCCACCACCTCACTTCTACCTCTTGAGATGAAAATGTATGAGAAAATGAGCTTGTGTCTTTTTCGTGTGAACCAAGATGAGTGTTACACCGAGGTATTCCTGTGAGTGCATATCAGATGCAGTGCATCATCTGCCTGTCAGTTTAATGGGAGAGCAGGGAGCAGCCATTCTTTCTCTACACCTCTGCCTCCCTACCCCACCCCTCTTTCATATACTGGCTTCCAGCCCAGATCATACTCGCTACAGTCTCTGCAACACCACTGCAGCGACAATGGGGTGCTAAAAGTCGGTCAATTTTGTGTGCATAATGGTCAAAAAAACTCCAAGTCCCAAGACACGCAGCTGCTAAACAGAAATCCTGCATAATTCATGTTAACTGTACAGGCGTTCACAAAAGATTCCCAAGAAAAGGCTATTCTTCTAAAAAAAAATAACCTAAACCACAACCGGATGTTTCACAACAACCAAGTGAGGATTGAGTAACGTTTTTAACTTAAAAACCTCTCTCAAAGTTTCCCATAAAAAACAACTCTGTCAGTATCCGGCAGTGACTGAGTTGAGTAAATTGGACAGGGCAGGGAGTGAAGCCATGAATGCTGCATGAAGTACAGTCGCACAATAATGCACTGCTGTGATCTCGACAGCTGTGGCTGAGACATTCTTCATTATGAGCGGCTGCAGTAATTCAGGAGCTACAGAATATCAGACAACCACAGGATATCAACACAATGTTTAAAGCAATAAAGCAACAAGGTGATATCATTAACTACAGTGACCTGTATCAGCCATGTGTACACATTTATGCTCATTCCTATACGCAATAAGTTACCATTTACCAAAACAGCCCTACAATTAGCTAGAGCTGTGATACTTGAGCCCGTTCTCATGCCCATGTCGTCAGATATCGATGTTTTGTCACGGCCCTTCGCGTCCCATTCAGACGCACAAGGCACCCTTTGGCGTCAGGCAAGGACGCGGCAAGGGTTTAACGTACCAGCAATGTAAAGCTGTCCGCGTCTGCATCAGACGACTTCAGCAGATGACGTAGCACAACGTACTGCGCTACACACACACACACGACTTTCACCCAGGAGATCGGAGTTCGCGTCCCATGTGAAACCAAGTGTCACCAGTCATTTCCCGAACCTAACCACGTGGTTTTTGTGCCTAAACTTAACCAAAGTAAGATAGACCTTGTGCGCCAAGATAGGACGCACGGGGCACAAGCCTTTGCGTGTCAGTTCAAGACACTGAAGGGAAGGCTTAGCGTGTCGTCCAGCAACGCCAAAGGGTACCTTGTGCGTTTGGATATGACGAGAATGGCGCATGACAAAACGTTGATATGCGACGAGCTGGAATGAGAACGGGTTGGATACTTAACTGAACATCTTAAGGATTTGAACTGTTGGTTGGACAAAACAAGACATTTGAAGACTCCACCTTGTGCTTTCAGAAATTGTGACAGATGATTAATCAATTAATCGAAAAAATAATGACCAGATTAACCGATAATGAAAATAATTGTTAGCTGCAGCTCTTCTCATGAAAACCACAAGTTTTTCGAAGCTACTTCAAGCACAACTGGTACTGGATTTTTGAGGCCTCGGTCAATAGTTGAGAATTTTAGAAATACAATAAAATATTTATTTAACATAAACATTTTTATAAGGAGCCCTTAAGTTTGGTTGTTAAAGAATTGTGAGAAACGTTGTGAAGCTGCAATGACTGAGCTGGATTGTTCACAAATTTCTTAACAGACAAATTAATCGATAAATTAAGATAATAATCTGTAGATTAATAATCAAAATAACGATTAGTTGCAGCCCTACAATATTTGTACTGAGCAGAATATTTTACAGAACGAAGAAAATGCTTCTAAATTCACCCAAATGTATCTTTGGCATTTCTGCACTGCAATTTCTTCCCACACTGTTGACACACTGAAGCAATTAGTCGAACCTTAGTTCGTCAAAAGTCACTTCAGATTTCCTGCCTTTAAAGGTCTAACATTAGAGTAAGTTAAATAACTTTGGACATTTTTACAGTAAGTCGGAAAAAACAATGTAATTTTGGGCTCCAAGAACTTTTTCCTGCTTTATGACCCTTTATTGACCAAACAATTAATAAATTAATGAAGAAACGATTAAATAGATGATTCGATAATGAGAATAATTGCTAGTTGCATCTGTATGCTGTATACTGAGACATGTGTCTAATGTTTTGACCTCCCCTTTTACAGTGATAATGTGCCATATTAGAAAAGGCAACGCGACACAACTATATGGCTGCAACTAACAATGTCATCATTGATCAGTCAAAGATTTTCTAGACTTATTGCTTAATAACTTCCCAAATGGCAACATGAACTTCTCCAGATTGCCTGATAAACAGTTCAAAACCCAAAGATATTTAGTTTACTATAATAGGGGCAAGAAAACCTGTAAATATTCACGTGAGCATCAAAACCAATTAATTTTGGCACTTTTGCTTAAGGAATATTACTTAAATGACTGACGACAACAGTTGCAGTTTCAGCTCTAAATACAATACTACCAGTAAATATAGCACCAAACTGCTGAGTTGGGTCAACATGTCTCTTGTGTCAACCCTACAATGTCAAGTAAAAATGAAAATTATAAAAATAGAATAAAAACAGGATTAAATGCAGGACTGTTGTGTCAGATAAACTGGCCTCTGTATAATCTCTTGCCTGATTTTGGAGATATTAGTGTTTGTTTACCTTATAATAGTCGGGGGAAATAATTCGTTAGCCGACCTACAAGCATGTGTGCAGGGTTTGGATTTAAACCTCTCGCCTCCTCCCCCCTCCTCCTCCCCCTCATGGTGACGTGGTGGTAGAAGTGCAACGTGGACGGGGCAAATAACAACATTAAGCCATCTGACACAGCCTCTCCTCTATCTTATGACTCCCTTCAATGCGCTTACCTGTTCTGCCAGCCTTGGATCAGGTTGGTGTATTTGCTCAGCACTCCTTCCAGCTGCCTCTTGCGCGCCTGCTGCTGCTGCAAATTCATGCTGTTCCCAAGCACAGCTCCCCGACCGCCTCCTGCTCCGGCCGGGCCGCTCAGGGAGCCGGAGCCGGGGCTGTGCGACCCGGTCCTGCCGAGCTTCCTCGACGATGAGTTCCCGCGGTCCGACGAGGAAGAGTTGGGTTTGTTGGTCCCGGGATGCGGACTGCAGAGTGACTTGTCCATCTTGGCGACAGGACGGCAGAGAGCAGGAGGAGGAGGAGGAGGAAGAGAGGGGAGGAGGGGACGGGGATGGACCAGAAGCAGCAACAGCAGGGACGAATTCACCAGCGCATAAGTGGCAAACAGGGCGATGCGTGTCTGCTAAACTAAAGCACAGGCGGTGTGTATGCATTGGCCGCGCTGCGCCGGTGGTTTACGCGTCCCTCGTTGCGCAAGAAAGCTGACATATTCCCCCGTGGTGTTCGTGTCCCGCTCGCTCCACTGCAGTGCGCGTCTGTGTGGCACTGTGGGTCTCCTCCAGCGTTTTCCTGGTTGGAAGGGAGAGGAGCGTGTAGACACGCCCACCCCACTCTGGACCAGCCCCCGGATATTACAATGCCATTTTATTATACACATCATCATACCAAAAAAAAAAAAAAAGTAAGCCCGAAAACATAAAGTGTACTGCAGACATCAGCAGGAAAAGCCTGAGATGACTCACTTATGACGCTGATAAAGGGAGGGGGGACATCAAGACAGAGGTTCTTGATAAATGTAGGCCACTAATGTTGCGTAACAGAACTATATTGTCTGTTATTGTCTCGTCCCGTATTGAAAATCTACTTGTGACTCCTCAGATTTATCATGTGACCCCTTTAAAAGGACTCTGGCCCCTTCGTTGGGACCAAGTTTACTGTAAAAAAAAACAAAAAAAAACCCCACAGGAATCAGTGAACATCAAACTGAACATGATAAATAATTAATAGGCCCTAAATAAATCTGGAACTGAACATCCAACTCAAACTAGGCCTAATTAATAGCCTAAATAAATCTGCTCTGATCAAAATACTTGTTTAAAAAAAAATGGTGGAAGTGATTTTTTCAATTCTAGCTGAGAAGTTGATGTAGGCTGCACAGCCATCGGCCACTACAGGAGCCAAGTTCAGTTTATAGAACATCCTATCTGCCCCAATTAATCAACCAATCCGATTAATATATTTCTGTTACGATTAATCGATCAATCCCATTAATCTGTCTACTTCAATTATTGACAATACTGCAAAGGCGATTACTGATTACAACTTTTAATATAATTTTTTATATTACATTTTAATACGTTTGCAGTGCAGAGAATAGTGTGCAAACTTTGCACACTATTCTATTGAGTAAAAGTACAACTGCGCAACATTTTTAGACCCTCCTCCAGTTTAGATGACATCTGTCTGGAGAGGAGTGGCTCAGAACATGAAAGGGCCCCCCATCAATTCTGTTTTACGGTGGAGTTCATGTTAATAAACTCTACCGCAAGCCTGTAATTAAAGACATGAGAACACACACACACAACCAGGATGAAAAGGACACGTTAATGAGGGCAAGACTAAGGAGCACTGCAGACTATTAAGAGGAGGCCGACATTATGCTGGGCAATTGAAGGCCTGCCTCGGTGAATCTCCATAGGACATTAAACAGAGCACACACAGATTCCTGCTGCTTGTCAGCTGAGGCAGCCACAAAGCAAAGATCAATACAGGATGGTGAAAAAAAACAAACCTGTGCAACAGAGAGTCAATGGTTTGTTAAAAGCTTATGCTGAGAGTCAAACTCAGGTCAGCTGCATTTCATTGTGAGAGGTCATGCCAGTTTGACTTTGAGGACGTTGTTATTAACTTTCAATTTATAATGTCTATAAATTATTTTATTTTTTTAAAAACAGCTCAGCTGTCAATCATGAGGTTTCACCCTGTTTTTATAGCACCAAATAACTAATTTAAACCAAACTGATCAGAAGAATGAACAGTTGAACAAACATCAGCGTGATAAGAAGTACCGAAAATGACAGAAACCATCTTTGGCAAAAATTTATTTGAGGTGTGCTTTGAGTTTTTAGTTTGGCCCATGTCCTACCTGATATCATTGAGAGGGAGGAGTTTATGACCTATACTGCAGCCCACCACTAGGGGGTGTTCAAGATGTTCACTTTTGGGGAGCTCTCATGTCGTCCATCTTTAAATACAGTCAATGGGACAGAGAGCACAAATGCTACCAACCTTTTTAGCCAGCAGAGATTACAGTTCACAAAAATGGGAAAATTACTTTAAAAGAGAGCATTGGTGATTTTTTTGTTGTTACGGATGAAAGTTATGATGACAAGTACCCATGGTGTTGCACATTTTTTTCATTGGAGCTATAATTTTTTCTGTGCTCATAAGGTAATTGTTACACTTTGTTAAAATAACAAAGGTTGTAAGTGCAATGGATGCCGTCTTAGAATACGGAAAATAAACCTCAGGAACATGCTTAATGTTTCCAGAAAAGCATGAAAGCATGAGATTATACTGAGTTACAGAAGTTGGTGTACCTGACATTGTGACAATGAATCATGACATTGAAAATTATCATCATATTCATTTTGTCTTCCTCTTCACCGTCTAATATTCTCTCTTCCACCTAATCCTCCACACCACCGTCATTCATATTATAAGCATATATAACTTCCATCACCACCGGCTCAGTCCCCATCGCTCTGCAGGAGCCACTTCTTTTTCCTCAGCTCAGCCCTTAAACATGAGAGAACTCATTCCCCAGAGCTGCGATTCGCTGCTTTTCTTTCCCCCGGCTACACACTTGACATTGCACCAATCTACTCTATTACAGTCCTGCATCAGTCCAATCAGATTTATGGCAGCTGTGACTGCTCGAGCCGGGGCCTCATCATCCTCTACTACCAGTCCGCTCTCTCACCAGAGCCATTACAGCCTTGGAAAACCTAATAGCTCCAAAATGTCAGCTTTTTAGGAAATAAGAACAGCGGTTTCGTGTGTTGCAGGATAGCAACACATTTTTTTAGTTGATGCAGTGACTTGGGGAAGTTTTAAGCCATATGTTTTCAAATCAAATGCAGAGGAGCTTCTTCATTTTTTTTTTTTGAACACCGTTAAGGTTCAAAAAGATCCTTTTCCACATTGTCTGTATCAGCTTGTTCCAATTCTTCATTGAAGTTATATTTTGCTTCCACTCAATGAAATATTCAATCCCAACTCTCCATGATTTTTAATGGCTGTGCCACTTGAAAAGGAAATATTCTAGATCTCTTCTACATCATTTTACACACATTTGCCCCAAAAATCTGCCTTTTAATACACATCATGTTTTTTTCTTTTTGGAAAGTTTTGAATCTAGATTTGAAAATTAACTTTTGTGGGTAGGTTGGACAATGTTTTGCTGCCACAGCGTGAGATTTACGGAGTGGCTGGCGTACATGCACGTTAGTGAGGTTTGCGCGGTTAAAAACAACAAAATTCAAGGAGGCATCTACTCGACAGTGACTATGCACAGCTACCCTGTTATGTAGTAACAGGATCACGAGGATCACACACCTAAACCAGCCTCAAGCCAGCATCAATGCTCAAGATGGAAATAAGGACACTCATGTCCCACTGACTTACTAAACTGTGATTACTGCAGTGCTGCATGCGCTAATATGAACGATCAATAAATGAGAAATGGTTCAACATCAGTACTTGACCTCACTGATGCTCTTGTGACTTAATAGGAGGAAATCTCTGCAGCCAGGTTCGAAATCTTGTTGATTTGAACGATCTTGAACAACTGGTGCTTGTAGAGTGAGATGTTCAGCACACATACATGTACACCGGTGCAATGTCCAAGCGTCTACATACTTTTGGCCATAAAGCGTACGAAGAATTGGTTTGATTTAGCATGTTTCCCTATGTAGCAGCAGCAAACTTTGTGCAAGCAAAACTTTGCTTGATCAAAGCACACTTGGCATTTGGATGTCTGACAGCCTTTCAGAAAATAACTGATGACTGATTGTGAGGCTCAACACAGAAAAAAAAGCCCAGGACTCAGCTTTAAAGATAAAGTCGTGTGAAGAAGTCCTCCATCAGCACACACCCATCTCCTCGTCCCGATGCCTTGACTTCCACAACATAATATTTCACAGCTGTTAATGGATCCTGGCATCTCAAAGGCGGCTGTAGTGAGATAGAATGGGGAGATTTGTTTTGTTGATATAGTATGTCAGAATATACGATCATTGCTTAGTCACTCCACAGATGGAAAGGTTGTTGGGGGGAAACTACTGAGCAGCAGGGCTCATTTTAGGGCAGGCACTCAGAATTTCAATAAGGACTGTTGTATTTCATCAATGATCCTATCGCTGTTGCCTGTGTGAGCTCGCCTGTCCTTCTCCCCGAATAATATCTGCACACCGCTGCACTGCCCATCACTTTGTGTACAAATACACACACTCACATAATCCATATACAGTATGTCTCCTCCTCTCTGTCCAAAACACAACAATAATGTACATAGGGACACGACTGACCTTGGTTTGTTTCCATGTTCTGGAACATTCATTTACAGCTGGATCAGATTAGCATTTCACCTGGTCTAATTGTTCCTGGCACCCACAGGAACTGGGATTATCTTCAGCCTGTTTGTTTTGGGAACATTTTATCCGCTGCCCGCCAATATGGCTCCATAAAATGCCTCTCTCCCTTGGCTTTGGTTTTACTGTAATGTAATCTTAGAAATATAATGTTAGGTCATGTTGGGTATAATTGTATTTCCGTTTTTGTTTTGTTTTTTCCATTTCAAAAGGAGTTTCAGCCTGTAACAATGACGTGGTGATCTTGACTTGCCAAAAGCTCGCGTATTTTAACAGCCTGCATTATTTACGTTGTACAAAGACCAGCAACCTCGCCAAAAACTACATAGTGGACTGGAAGGAGGCTGCTGACCCTGTACACTGATAAGGTCAGCAGACTGTGTGTGCACTCAGTGAATATCTGAGTCTCAGCTTGGTGCCATATAAGATGAAGCCATGCATATTCATCAAGCAGCTACATGCTAAGGCTCTATGGTGGCTAGAGATGGAGGGAGGCCAGACTATTCATACATATTTTGTCGTTTTTGTGTACCAGGATCCTTCAATCAGCCATTACTCTGACAGTCAGAACACAATCTGCCAAAAAAAAAGGCTACAGACAGCAGTAACTGAACGCATCACCTTTCAACGGCAAGCAAGTGAAGGTTTATACAACATTTCCACTTTAAAATTCATTTAAAAATGCAACAAAAAATGATAATAAAATTAATTGTGTATTAGAAAAATATATGTAAAACTAATATACACAATAAATATAAATAGATAAAAAGTACAGTGCAAATATAATGCCCTAAATTCAATAAAGGACATAAAAAGAGCAAAAACTAATCAAAGGCACAAAATAATGACTGAGTTGTTAAATTATATTCAAAACTAACTAAATTTGGAGTTAATTTTGGTTCAATATGTGTACTTGGGGAAAAAAAACATGCAATCTTTTCTCAATTGTTCTTTTATTTGTAATGTATTTGAAGAAGAAGAACTGAAATAGAATCAGAAGGAATTGCGAAAAAGACAGCAGTGAATGCACAGGTATTTTGTCCTTTTTTCATCTCTATTAGAGTGTTTTCTTTGTGTAGTTGTTGGGTGCGTGTGCCACAAAACGTAATCTCAAACCAAAATGGCCAAAGGTTTAATTCAACGAGTAGCCAGCAACTGTAAAGATACACTACAGCAAAAAATCTAAAGCGATCATGTCAAGGAATGTGAAATTATCTAAATAATGTGTTAAAGAAAGGGTGTTACTGTGATTTATTGCATCTCCAGATGAAATGAAGAGGTCTAATATTAAGGTGTGACTACGGAAATACATGTAAAAAAAAGAAAAGGATCCAATTTTCCTTTTCATTCGTCAAAATCTCTTCTTTTTTTTCTGCAAGCATCTGACAGCTGAGTTAAAGGTCAGAGTTAAAGTTGTTACACTAATGAACCCTACTCACAGATAGTATTTTTCTTCCTTATTATATAAATCACCTTAGAGGACCAAAAGCACAAAAGGTGGACAGTGACATTCCCGAAAAGTGCCACAAAAGCTCTCTGTGGACTCAATTACCACCCAGTTGAACAGGAAGACAGGGACCCCCAATTTGCGCACTACCTTGACATTTTTTGTGTTTGTCACAGCGGCAGGGAGATAAGGGCTAATGGCCCCACTTGATTTCAGACTTTTTCTCCAAAGCAGACACTCCAGGATGATACCGGTGTCAAAATGTGACATGCCGAGGACAGTCATGTCCCTGAAGCGTTTTAGTGGTATGAGAAGAGAGGACACTGTGACAGAAACAACTTCTTACTTCATTCCTCGCCATAATATCCTTTACCACGGACAGGAAAACACACACATTGTGCACAGACACCACTCACAAACACGCAAAACACAAGCTCCGGCCCTGCATTGCTGTGGGCTCGTTTTGGTTCCAAGTGTTCACCTTCTTAGTTAACTTGACATACAGCATGCAGATGCATTCAAATAGTGCCATAATGGCTTCTAATTTATTTCTTGCAAATGTCAAGATGGAAGGGTAATACTGAGTCGTGGTAGCAAGTCAAAACGTCAACAGGGAACACGGGTTGTTTTTCAAACTAATTGTTGCCTCAACACACAACAGTGCTTTAGAAATAACTGTGGGTTCCGAGTCAGTGACTCACAGCCGGGGCAGGTTGTGATGGGTGTGTTTCTTTGAAGCACATCAGAGACATCTACTGGCCAGAAACCTTAGATTGGGTTTACACTTGGCCTGGTTTAGAAAATGATGAGATCACCTTCAAGATGTGATGCAATTTTCTTTGGAGGATTTGTGAAATTCTGCCCTTAGAAGCCAAAGCAGTACTTACTGTATATATTTGGTTAAGATTGAGTTAGGACCAGAAATTATGATGGTATGGTAGCTACAAAAAAAAAAAACTCCAGCCAAATTACTGGAACTGCAATTGCTCCCCTGCAGTTAACTGCACTCATTATGGCTTATATGCTCAATGATCATCCACCCATGGCACTGCACTTTCAGACAGACACACAGCTAGAAAAGCAAAAGCAGCAGGCCTTTTTAAAAGCAGATATTCTGATGTGTCGAAGTATGAAATGCACAGGTGTACATAAAGATGTTTGAGTTGAATTTAGCTGCTTCAGTGTGTGTGGGACACTTAAATACAACAGAGCCATCGGTGGATAGAGGTAGCACCTGTGCGTTTCGCTGCTATTTCAAATCAAAATGTCAACCGTGACAAAGATCATCGATATGTTTACAAAGTGAAATGGGTCGCTCATATAAACTCATTCAGCAGTTTTCAATCACAGCAGGCAGACATTTAGTGGAAACATAACATTAATGGAGCATTTAGCAGCTAATGAGCCTGATATTTCCCTCAGGTGTTGCTAGACCTAAAGGGAGTAAAGACTTATATGACTTACTTTCATACGACTGAATGACAACGTTGCTCGTAACTTCTGGGTGAGTAAACAACTGTTTGCTAACAAATACGCCATAGACTTTTTTTTTTTTTAAAGAAAAGTGATGTCATATATCCTGGTGATTTGTTGTGTTTAAAACGTGTCCTTGTTGCCCCCAAGTGGCTAAAAAAAATCAGTTACTGCATGTTTAAATTAAGCTAAAGCTAGCTGTTAAGTTAGTTAGCTGGTAAGGTCACTGGGGTGAGTTAGCTCCGGCTAACCATAGCTAAAGATAAACTGCCTTACTTTCCCCCTAGTTGTTCCTTGTAGGTGTGTGAAAAATATGAATTCTGATAAACTTACATCTTGATAAGAAGGAGCATCCTAATCATGATGGATAGTAATTTAAAAACAAAAAAGTAAATTAAACTAGCTAGCCCTGCTAAAAGTAACAGTAACTGCCTATGGAGGACTGAAACTGCCAAAATCCAAAATAAATAAATTACACAATAAATAAATTAATGTCATTAATGCACCAACAATAATATCAATTTAATTATCTGTGTTTATTTATCTTCGTATTAATTCCCCTATTTATTTATTTATTTTCTCATTTAATTTTCCATTTAATTTATTCATTTTTAAATGTACTTATTTATTAATTTTTGGACTGCCATCTCTGACTGATTGAATTACAGCATTTTTTTAAAAGATTTTATGTATGGTCTAATGATCAAATAAAATAAGCAAATAAGCAAATTTTGTATACTTCTCCATATTTGGTCGGCAGTTTTATTACCTAAAGTTTATAATTCAACCTAATATCAATTATTTTCCCTCTGTAAACACCAACAAAGACCACTTCCTGTCTGCAAAATAGGAAATAATTCCGTTTTTAAGAGCAAATTTCTGTCCGTCTCTGATAACTATTACAAACGTTCAGATTAATACAGTCATTATGGGCACATACATTCATGACGATGACTCCACTTCCTATTCCTAATTAGGAGAATAATTTTGTCTTGTTCTGCTTCCACCTCTGTGACAGGCTCATCTCTCTGTAAAGGGCACAGAGGTAAGAGAAGGAATGTGGATCATGTATGTGTGTGTGTGCGCATGTGTGCTGGTGGTGAACATGTGTGACTGCCCTGCGCACACACACCATCCATTCCACTTATACCCACTGGTGTGTTTTAATATAATGAGCCTTTATAATGCGGCTCATCAATATGCTAAAAGGACAGGGGTCCACCCAAAGCAGTCTGAATCAACTAAAGTCTCTACGCCCACACTCAAGGACATTACATTAGCATTGATTGCCCTCTACTCCACCCAGGACTAATAGCACAGAAGAATGGGAGGCTGTCTATTAGTGATCAGACTCTGCTTCATCACCGACTTTTAATCAAAACACTTATGTGGTGGTTTATTGTGATTCCAGCATGTTTGGAGACGCCACACTGCTGCTTCAAAGTCATCATTCATGTAGTTGAGGTTATGAAATGATAGAACTACAATTCCCAGAATGCCACAGCGCTTTTTAGTCCAACCACGGCGCTGCTCCGTGTTGACCATGTGTTGTGTGACTGCCACCGGACGGCTGTCTGTAGAAAGTGCAGGAAAACGTGCCACAACACAGTGACACACAGCTATGCAGGCAGCTCATCCCGGACCAGAAGCAGCAGAAATGTAGAGATGGATTAGAAAATTATGACCCTCGGCTGTCGTCATCATCATGTTCCCGGGAGTTTTCTATGCACTGCTGGCCGGTTTCCTCGGGGCCGTGGCGTCGTCGACGGCCAAACTGTCCCTCGGAGCCGACTACCTGAAGGGAGTCTGTGAAACCGGACTCCGGACGTGGGGAGAGCAGCGGAAATTTAGACAAGCGGACGAAACTACCGCCTGTGACCGGGTGAGGCATCGCCGCAGTTAAAGTCGCGTTTAATTATTTAACGCAGCGAGGGTGGCCGTGAATTATGCAGCGCCGACGTGCGTGCCTGCAAGCGGGGTGATTTCTCAGGAGGAAGTTATAGGGGAGGTTATCCCCGCCCGGCTCTCCTCTCCTCCCTGACTCCCTCAGCATTAGAACCATCGTAAGGTGTGTGTGTGTGTGTGTGTGTGTGTGTGGGTGTGTGTGGGGGGGGGG
>JBBPCS010001431.1:0-15102 GCA_037974645.1 Hollardia meadi
GGGGAGAGAGAGAGATAGGGGCCAAATGCAAAAGAGGCCACAATTGTAGGGATTTTTTAAAGCAAAAGAGGGCAGAATGGAAATGAATGCAGAGAGATGCAGTGAGGAGAAAGCTGAGGGAAGTGAAGACCCTAGCCCTTTGGAGACAGTGGATGTGTTGGGTTTGTTGATTGGGACTTAGTTCTGTGGAACTGACAGGAGCAGCTGGATCAGAAATGTGTTAGTGAATTCAAAAAAGCCAAATGTGACATAAACTGTGATGAGATAGTACAGTCTTGTATTGCTTTCAACCTGAAACAATGGACGTTTGGGTCACTTTTTCCATTCTACTGCTTTCTCTTCTTTCTGTTTGGGCATTCCTGAATGTGCATGGACCTTCTGCAAATTTCCATACATATGGTGGAAAGAATTTTTGTCAAACAGACAAATGGCCATAGTGCTACAGATATCAATGTATCAGAGAACATTTAAGAGCAGAGGTGTTGGACAACTTCTCTGAAATGTACTGTTATCGCAAAACAGATGAATTTGCTATGGCAGTGATTATTTTTCCGTGGAGCTGCACTGCATTCTGGTAGCTTCTCATGCTGTATGTGGAACATTAAAAAATGTCCTCAGGTTAAAGCCTGCATTGAAATCTCACACTTTCTTATATGCATGAGATTTTGCATCTATGCTGTGAGTTGCAAGGAAATTTTAAAGAAGAGAGGCTGTCTTTGGCTATTTTGTCACTCTTATATGCTGTATAATTCTTCCAAATTCTGCTCTATGGACTATATTATTTCAAAGTAAAAAAAAATGCAAGAAGAGCGGTCTTATTATTCCAAGTGGGGTTTAGCTTTTTGTCTCCCCTGCTGTGATTATAGGGATCGTTTTGTCTGAGAGCTCAGTCAGTTTAATCAAGCTCGGATAATTTCACAATGCCTTGTAATGGGGTCCCTAAAGACAAAACCTGCGCCTGTTCTCACAGGTTTCGCAGGGTGGAAAAAAAGGGGAACATTAAAAAACCAAATCCTGCATTGGAGCAGGAGCAGGCAAGGAGCTATTTTAGCATCCTGCCTGCCGCCCTTGGGACTAGGCATTACGCAGTCACCCCACGCCATACACACACAGACACAAAAACATAAACCCTCCATCTATACACACACTGCAGGCCTGTGCACTACCCCTTAATGTCTGGCAATTTGCCAGGTTGTCATTGACAAGGTAGGCTAAGTCTTGATTTCAATGATAGGAAAAGCAAAAAGGGGAGGGAAACTTCAGAACAATGAAACACTGCTTTGGAGTTTTTTTTCTCTTCTCTTCTTTCCTTTCTTTTCTCCCTCACCTCCTCCTCCTCCTCTGGAAAAAGGAGAAAGGTGTCAAGTTTGTGACAAGTGAATTGTTTTTATCCCCTCCTCCCCACATTCGTTGTGATGGCATCAATGATGGAAAGTTTATGGAGTTGCGTTCTTTGCAGATAGTTTGACCTACTTAGGTTAGTGCACAGAGCGTCTTCCAGACTCTGCAGCCTTTTTGAGGATGATCTATTAAATATTAGAACAGGTAAACCATGGCATGAGCTAATATTCAATGTTCAACAAATAGAGATATTTTGTTGTAAAGGGGCTTTTTGTTGATTTACAGTTGATCCCTTATAATACATTTTTCCCATTTAATATCCCCTTAAATAGCTTTAAAGTTCTTAAAATCATGTTAATTCACAGTTCTTCATATTACATGGCTCTACTGTGTTAGCTTCTTCCAGCACTTTATTGGAGCTCTATGATTTTTACACTGTAAAATATTCTTGCAATACCACTCCATCAAATGGAGATATTTTAGATGTGTTGTGCTTCATTTTAAACACATTTCCCCCAAAATTCAACCTTATCTGATATCCTTTGGATTCTCCACTGAATTTATAGCAAGGAGTAGCAATCACACTGATGCTGTTTTTGAATACTTCTTTTAACTACACTTTGGTACCTTTTTTTTGCTCACCTATTGCTCAAAAACCATACTATTTATATCCTTCATATATCTATACGTGTGCATAATTTAATGCAGTTTCCAGTATTTTGTAAAAGGAGCATATTTAATGAATGATTCCTTTTTAAATATCTTCTTTTTTTTTCTTTTTTTCCCGGCATTTTTACCTTTAATGCATGCAACACAGATCCTGGGCTGAAAGTGAACCAGGGATATTGTGCTTATGGTTTGTACCTTAACCCATATATCAAGGCACCCTGTGCTTTCACAGTTTTAATTATTTCAACCAACATCACTAATGTGACAAATTGTACCTCATTCTCAGTCGATGGTTCTATGACTTCGTGTTGATAACTGTAGCAATTTATGAGGTGGAAAATTTTGAAAACACACAAACATCCATTGTACTTATATGAACTCATCAACTGTACATCTCAGTGACCTTGACAATGTTTTTGAGTCACCTTTCACTCCCACTGCATTTATTATTAAGCCATGTTATAGAATCATCCTAACATCACAGAAATCGGCATCAGTAATCACAGCATTGACACACATCTTCTTCAAGAAATCTTAACAAGCTTAAAATAAAGTTGTGTGGGTTTGAACAATGCTTGACTGTGCAGCAGGTGTTTGTTATGAGACTAAATCCGAAATGACAATATATTTTATACAATTTAATACTGTATGTCATATTTAAAGTTAGCGTAACAGACACAACAAAACAGCTTCATCACCAGTTAGTACTGTATGACCTGTAACAGACTTTGAAAAAGGGTGTTGATTTCGAGTCTTTGTTAAAGTAATAATACACTTTCAATAGAGCATAAATTTAAGCAAAGTTTGTATCGAGATGCTGTTAAATAAAAATAAGTATTGAGATGAGATTTTGAAGTTTAATTAGGGTATTTGACTTTCTAAGTCTATTTCAACCCACATGTCACAGCTTATCATTCTCTGCTTTTTTATCATGCATGAAGAAGTGTAAAGTTGTTATATTTCACATTTCAGTTTCATAGAAAAGGAGATTTAAAATATGTGAAACTATTTAATAGACGCAGACTTTGTTGGTTTAACTTAAAAAACATTTTGATAGCTGAATGAATTGTAGAGGACAAAATAGGCCACATTTCATATCACAAAATAAAAGTGCATTTCAACCAATGTTTATTCATTCATTGAAATAAAACATTGAATTTTAAAAATTCAATCACTATTGCAGTTTTAGAAATCACATATAAGATTACCCAAAGATTTAAGGTGATAGACAACAGTTCCCAATAGCTTGCAGCTTCCTGTCGTGAGATCTTTTGATAACTCACTCATAGTTTAAGGATTTGAGAGGAAATAATTACATGATCCTGTAAATCTGTCCTGCAAATCAAAATGTACTCATAAAAGGTAAAATTCCCAAATTTAATACGAACATTTATTCATACTTTTTTTTTTTTTTTGCTAAAAATGTATTTGTAATAAAGGTCCAGAAATCTCTTAAGTTGATTAACAGTTGATTTTCAGGGTTGTATAGATGGCTGTGGTTTGGAGACAGAGGAGCATGCACACTTTCATAATGATATGAAATGACATCTTAAGCGACATGTACAGCTCAAAATAGGGCCGTTATCACTTATTATTATTATTATTATTATTACATTTCCTTAGGAGTGCAAACAGCAACAATAATGTCATTATATGTGTTTCTATTCACTTTCCATGCATCCTCATTGTCTGTACATGTTGTTCTGAAACTAAATTCTCTTGGATAAACCTTTACAGTACCAGCAGCAGAATTTCCTGCCTGCTACAATTTAAGCATATAAAAGTGATGAATCATGTGATGACTTAAGACGGGCTCTTAAAAGTTATTGTTACACTTTGCTGTAAATAGCAATGAGTCACTTACATGCTTTTCTTGATTTCAGCAAAGACATTTTGTACTTCTAAGTTTGTTCTTTGTAGCATTCTTCAGTGAAGTTTGATAAATATGACCCCACACCTCCTAGAATAAGTTAGTCAACGTTAAACCCTTGGGCCCCTAATGACAAAAGGCAGGTCCACCAGCTACTACTTCCAAAGGCTAAAACCATAAAACTACAAATCAGTGCTGTACATAATATTATGAGACCACCTCCATACTTAACACAACACAAGAGTTAATGTTGTTGGTTTAGCACTAACATGAAACAACTGCCCTGGGACCCAAGACCGACAAGAGCCCTTAAGACCCCATGTCATTTAATTAACTGCAAAATTATTTCACATCACTGAAGCACAGCACATTTACCAAAATGATAAGGACCATAAGGGGCCTTATCTATTTTTACTTGAGGTCCTATCTTATAGAGAGACCCTGTGTCAATGAGTTTTAACATGTTTATTTCAGTATGCTTACTGTATATGCTGCATATTCTGATACTGATACACTGCAAACCCGGGTTAGGTAATATTATAAAATAAGAGCGAGCTTGATCTCTGATGCTGTGGGTAAAATTAAGTTGTAATGTGTAGTCTGTATATTTAATGGCAAAAGCACACACGCAGTGTTAAGAGAGTGGGAAGAACCGAAGGTGTGTTTGGGCCCACAGTACACTTGTGTTTCTGGGTCAGGCCTGAAATCTGACATCAGACATTGCACTTTCAATATTTTAATATCTGGAAATTATTGTGTTTCTGCTTCTTATTTTGTTCTGGTTATGTAATTATATTATTACATGTTTCACTTTGTTCAATATGACTTTTAATTGTTGCTGTAATTAATTAATTCATAGCCTACTTTATTCATGGTTATGATTATGTAATGTAGCAGTTACCAACCCACCTCTTCCGCTCGCAGCTGGAAACCCCAGAGTTAACAAAGACATGTGTTAACCAGCTTCATAACACCAGCTCTCCAGGTTCACCAAATAACCTAAAGAGAGGCACAGACCCCAGGACAACAGCTAGCCATATGGTTGGCTGCTGCAAGCCAAGTTCTATAAATTAATTTTTTCACAGCCTGAAAAAACAAATAAAATAATGAATTCCATAGAAAACACAACATGATGCCAGCAGAGTGTTGAAAGACCCCATATTGAGTCCCCACTCTTAATTTGCAAGGTGAAACACATCAAGTTTATGTATATAGTGATACTCAGTGATGGCTGTTTGCTCTCCTCGCTGAGCTGCATTTACAAATTTTATAATAAAACATCTTGGTTGTATCACACTGTGGGAAAGCAGTGATGGGCTGAGGCCTCCTGATCAATCCTCGGCATCTTCTTAAGGACTAGTGCCGCTATTCGTCTCTGTTTGTGTGTGTGTGATGTTCATTCCTCTACTGGCTCCAGGTTTGATGTGCCATTAAAGAGACCTCACAGACATCAGACCAGTCACTCAGAAACAGAAAGTGGGACTCAAGGGACACTCAGAATGTTCATCATTAGACTCTGGTGCCATTCACCCAACTCCAAACCATCGCCTCACTGAATAAAAAAAAACCAAAAAAAAAAACAAGACAACTTCAGAAATCTTTTGGTGGGGAGACAGAACGGAAAAAAGGCTTGAAGGGATGGGTGGGGATGGAGGAAGCAAAGGGGGAGGGGGGAATTGCACTTAAAGATATTTAAAGGCGAAGGAGATGGGCTTTGTTAAAGATGCAATTCCCTTGGGTTCCCCTTCTTGAGTCACAGGGATCTGATAGCTCCTCTTCGAGCAACACCTCCTTTGCTGGGGGAGATAGGATGGCGTGTAATTATACTGCAAGGGCTTTCAGGGCCCTGACATACCTGTCACCTGGGAAGGAGAAGGATAAGAAGACATCTGCATACCTTTCAGTTCTTACCTCAGAATACAGAAACTTGTCCTTTCTCCTTCGTTTCCAACAATTGTGCTGTTCCTTCTCTTTTTTTTCCTCCCTCCTGCTCCTCCTGAAAGTTTGGGGCGCGTTCTCAACGCTCATTTGATGATTTTCAGGGGAAAAAACATGGAAGTAAGAAGCATCTTTGATTTAGATTTGAGAAATGGTTACTAATGAGAGGAGATAACCATTGTAGGAGTTGAGGCTTTTGTCACCGTTTCAAGTATTGTTTGAACAGATTCATTTCATCATTTGCACAATAACAAATTGAACTTAATAAGTGACAGTGATAATCAGTGATCAAACACAATAATAAGAACAATACAAATACAGTCAGAATCTTTCAAAAGCAGCATGAATTCAGTAATAACAACCAAAATAAGCAGGACAATGCTCTTCTAAAGCACTTATCATCAGTGGTGATCTTTTTTTTTTCTGGAGTTCATCACCACGCATTTTCCCCAGCTTTATTATTAAATGCTGGATGCACTTTTTCACAGAACAGTGTACAGTATGCAGCACTCTTGATCACCATAGATTAGCCAAGTTTGCTGCATTTGAATGTCCCTGCTGTGTTTTCAGGTGGAGACAGGCAACAACATTTTCACTACAGAAACTGCACACATGCATTAACATTTCTTCACTTCAGTTTGGTGAGCTTGATGTTTTCCATGTGCAAGACAAATGGGAGTAAACAGATTTTCCCTGCCTTATCGGTGAGACAATGCCTGACTCTTCCTTTTGTTAAAGAAAAAAGAGTGTGAGGAGAGAGAGAGAGAGGTAGAACTGCATTACCCACAGTTGTCGGTGGCAGCTTTATACAGATAGCTAACCAACGAGCGGACCCCACCGTGTTCTCTTTCATTTCTAACAGCAGGGTAGAAATGTTAAATTGAAGTGGCCCCTCTTTATATGTATATAAAATGTCCTGGAGAAGATGCTTATTTTAATAGATGAAGTAGGAGCAAAAGGAACTATAATTTTAATCAAATCTTGGCCTCGTTGGTGCGACGGTGTTGAGTGGTATTGAAACTTAAAATTCATGTTGTTGGGGGATTGGAGAAAGGGACTCAGTGGGTGGTCTCTTGCAGTGTAATTATCCCTCACTTACAGGTATTTCTGTTGCCACAGTCATTATTTTCACTTGTAAAGAGGAAATCAATTTGTACAGATGTATATGAGTGGAAGATTGCCCAGAGGAAAAGAAAAGAGGAGAAAAGAGACATTCTCATGGAAGAGGGACACTGAAAATTGAGGATAGATGACTTGTTATTGGTCTGCGTGCAGGGTTTGTTTGTTTGTTTGTTCGCCTGATTGGCTGCAGTTTGTGTGGTGTTGTATTCAGGAGAGGACCACAATGAAAAGCATGCCTTTGAATTTAGCTCATTATTAAGTTTTATTACTAAGTTCCAAACAAGGCCCCACTATCACTTCTAAACTGTTTGTGTAGCTGCTCTGACAGAAAAAATGCATTCAAAACTGTCCACCATTTTACTTTTTCTTTCTTTCTTTCTTTCTTTCTTTCTTTCTTTCTTTCTTTCTTTCTTTCTTTCTTTCTTTCTTTCTTTCTTTCTCCAGAACATAAAAGTCAATTGAGTGGACTCATTTTTGCAACATTTTTTGTAAGCCATCTTAGTTTTAGTTCATCAGTCTACCCCAACTACTATTTTCAAGAAATTACATCTAAATCTTAAAAATAGATTCTGCCACTGGCAGGCAACAGTGGCATTTCAAATTTAGCACTCGGAATTGTGCTCATTTTCTTTCTTTCTTTCTTTCTTTCTTTCTTTCTTTCTTTCTTTCTTTCTTTCTTTCTTTCTTTCTTTCTTCAGGCTCTGTGAGGCTGTACTGCCTTGTAAATTCCAACATCACTAATTTCATAATATAAGCTCTCTGTTCAAACTGCTGTTTCCAAGCAGAAGCTGAGTTATTTTCTCTTGACGGAGCTTCTCCAGATCCACAGAAGATACTGTTTTCACAGGCTGACTAGCCGTGACTACTAAACTGACCTCTATTTATAAAAGTTCATACAGACACTTATCTACAGCTTTTACATATGGTGGTAGCTACTTGGCCGGACATGGTTTTTCTTGTTGCTTTAGCTGACCTAGATGCTGATTTAAAGGTTGTGGAACCATCAGGCCTCTATGGCCCCGTTTAGAACTGGTATTACCATCCATCCTGAGTGATCCGATCACAAGTGGACAGCTCCATGTACAGGTCTGAATGTACCCAAGATGCATTTAAGAAGCATTTGAAATCCGATCACTCAGACCACATTCTGAGGTGGTCTAGGCCACATGTGGCTACATTCTTTCAGCAGTATGATCGGGAATTTGTCCTGTGTTTAGGTTCTCTTACCTGCTAAGGTAAGCAGCAGATGTTATAGAGTGAGGAGAAACTTCATAAACTGCCCTCTTATAAATTCTTCCTTTCCTTATGAAAAGTGTCAGCTTATCGCAACATCACTGTACCAGCCTGTCTGCTGCTAAACATTTATTTTAACAAATTTTACCATTTACACGACATGAAAGAGGACAACATTTTATTGAGAATAAACATGTCAAATTTGACAGATACAGTAAACAGTAAACAATATAGGCTGCTTCCCTGTCACCTGTGGGGAAAGTCCCCACTCCATTAAGAAATTGCTCAGTTATGTGAGTTCTTACGTTAGCAGGAACATTACAAACTGTGTGAAATACTATCTGACAAACTCTTAATTATTTGGGCCTCCTTGTAAATTCGACAAATGTTAGACATTAAGTTATTTCTTTATGTAAAAAACATTTTGTCAGATTGTTCCAGCGATGTGCATGCTATTTGCATATAGAGCAGGTAAGTGAGATCACATCACAAGTGGTCAGTCGAGATGCCAAGTGTGAACTGATGAACTCATTGCTGTCCACTTGTGATCGGATCACACATATTAATACTTTATTTGAAGAGGCTCTATGTTCCTGTCATGAGACCCGATCATCTGGACACTGCATACACACTCAGACTATTAATCTGTTTTAATTGCTTAATGGAAGTGTTTATCTGGCTATGTTCATTGTTCTGTGTTTTTTTTTTTTGTCTTGGCCCTGGGTGGCGTAATGAGAGCAGCCTTTTGATTGGAGGATGGACAATGTGGGTGACTGATGGCCGCAGTCTGGCTGCCGAGTCATACAGTATGGCTATTAACTAAATTATTGCAATTAAGGTCAGCCTCCGTCCTGCTTTAGGATAGTCAGGAAAGATAACCTCACTATCCACACACACACACACACACAAAGCAGTTGCGATTAGCTGTCTAAGACATGACACCATTACTGTCTGGTCTGTAAATGAGCTGTCGTGATTGGTCAGACCTTGTTGCTAATTGAGGGACAGCATTTTCCGACCATATTTTGCAGATGTTGAATGGGTATGGGGTGGTCCTGTCATAGAAGATACGCTACTGTCCCTTTGTGGTGTCCGGCCCAATTAGTCCCATTACAACCAGGCCTGTCTGGGAAGGGGAGTGGGGGGTTGGGGGTTGGGGTACACCGCCTGGGGGTGGTCAAGGCAAGGCCGAGACACATATAGGCAGTGTTTGAGATAAAGAAATGCATTACACACCATGTAATGATGATTATCATGTTGTGTCCAGCTGCTTGATTGTGAAGAATGACTACTAACCGCCTCGTTGCGCTTCCCCGCTGAGGACATTTCTCAAATGACCAGTGGTGGCCTGACAACTCACATAGAACTCTGGGGGCTAAAGAGATGGCCGAGGCACAGATGGAAAGTCATGTGAAGTCCATCCAGCTGCTCTGTGGTCTGATCCTATCACATCTGTGATGATGAGGCCAAGCACATGCCTGATGCTGCACTGTGCCCTAAAGGGCAACTGTAAGGATAGCCAGCACCTTCAGACACGTAGAAAGTCAACTCAGATCTCATCATTGGGGCCAGCAAGATGGTTGCTACACACCAGGGCATTCAGCAGATAATGTTGATCACTGACCAATGATTAGCAGAAAACAATCTGGTGATGTGAGCTTACAAAAAGTTTGGTTTTAATTTGTTATTTGATGCTATAAAAAGGGGAGGAAAGACATTATTGACAGCTGAGCCTGTTACCACTGCTCCACTGGTTGATCACTATTTGTTTTCTCCTTCAAATGTTTTATTATATTAAACACAAAGCATTAACATTTACAAGGGCATAACATAGAACAGAAAAGAACAGAAAAGAAAAACAAAGGAAAAACAGAACAACACTATGGAGAAATATATATTATGGATATGGAATTTACCCATAATAATAATAAGATTAATCATATGCATCATGTGAGATCTTCTCTGAGTATTATTTTCCAGGAGACCAAACAACACATTCTCCATAGCAAGACAAAATTTTCATCAATATTTTCAGTAATAAAAACAGATTTGCCCGAAGTTCTTCACAAATGGCCAGTGCTAAAATAAATGCACAACAGTTTATGGACATTCATAACAGAAACTACAATTCACATCAATGTCTCTCTTAAATCTTTTGTAAACATAGTTTTTAATAGGATAAAATCTATGAATGAGTTTAAAGCAAATTTCCTTGGTGATTAAGTATTAATTCGGTAAAAGCCAGACATTCTTCCATACCATATCATCCACAAATTGATTCTAATATGAAATCACACTGGTTGATCACTACCGCACAGACGCTGGCTCCAAATGACATCACCAGTGCAAGATGGCAGCCTCGGATATTTTGGCTTCATTTTTGTACTGAGGGAGAAAGTGGAGATGTGTCGTCTATCGTTATTTATGTCAATGATATAAGCTGGCTCTAATGTCATACAAGTCATGAACTTACAGTTTATTTTCCATGAGGAACTCACCGCATTTGATTATCAATAAAACATCTTAATCACTCACCAAGAATCATAAGCAAAGATGGTAGATGGCACAAAGTTACTGCATTACAATCAACAAAACAAGGTTCTGGTGGAATCCATGCAAACAATGAGTAGCTCCTTAAAGAACTTAATTTCCAAGAAAACCTGCTTTCTACTGATGACCTCATGAAGTAAAAAAAAAAATCCTTAATGAATGTTTTAATTGTTTACCTTGTAATGGTTATATTCAAAGTTCTTTTAGGAGCTTTTCCTTTTAGAGAGAAATGTGCACCTAGTATGAAGCAGGGTGTAGCCTGCATGCTAAGAGCTAAATAAAGACTGGGTGTCTATATTGGCAGATGGTACAGGAGAAACTGAGGAGGAAAGGGACTAAGAAAAATAAAGAGGTCCACAAAGTTAAACTTTTTCCCTGTGTCTCACCTGACCTAATTACAGCACCTACAGTGGCTGCTAGTGCAACACTTTACTTTTAGAGTCCGACGTGCTTTCAAATCTCTGAGTTATTCTCAACGCGGCATTTTTTGAAATATTCCTCTTTGTTTTGCTGCCTAGGTTGTAGCCCTCTGGGGACACTGCTTGTTGTAGCAGTCGGGAGAGGGTTGTTCTTCCTTCACTTTGGTTTGGTAAAGAGAATAAAAATAACTCCTGCCAGTCTTTTATTCACAGCTGTGAAGACATGACTTAACTGAGCAGTACAAGACTGTGTGTCCTGGGAAAGTCTGTGGTGTGTGGAGTAAAGATGATCGGTTTTGACCCAAACAAAAGTGGGAGTGGTGATGCAACAATTTGATGGTTGAAATAACATATGCTCATATTCAGTTTGATGAATATTGTGAGAATATTGTGATAAATTGAAGAAAGATTTAAGAGCGGATTTGCCCAGAAGTTCATGGACTATGTATTTGTGCTGTAATATGATGTACATAACTCTCAACTCTTAACAGGTTTTAAATTATGTGTTTTTGCTTTTCTCCTATGGATTCATAAGCCAGCCTCATCCTCATAATTATAAATATGCCAGTGGCATCCATTCTCTGCTCCATAGTTGAACTTGTTTTACTGAATTTATATTTCCCCAGTCTACAGAGGTTTTGCAGTAACAACGACGTTTCTAGATCTGGGTCATGTAATCTATACAGACTATAAAAATACAAACCATTTAAAAATGCAGATGCTAACATGGAACTGACTGTGAATGAATGTCAACATATAGTGCTGTATACTGACTAGACCAAAAACAGAGATACCTGAGAATTGAACGATGCAGTATTCATCTAGAGTCATTCAGTCATTTTATTAAATCACATGCACTGTCACTATATTAGACTATTAGACTAGATTAGATATTTTGATCCTAGTGCCATTTAACAGAGTTTATTGCAGTTTGGACCAAGTTCTTTTTCTTTTCTTTTTTTGTCACGTTTATTCCCCACCCCCAGCAAAACCCACATGCCAACATGTAAATACAACAGTCAACTGTCAACAGTGTGGACAGTATGGAGTATAAAAAATTCCCCATTCTGTCACTCCCCAGTGCCTCTGCTGACAGCAGTTCATCAGATATCAATGTTTTGTCACGGCCCCTCATGTCTCATCCAGATGCACAAGGTACCCATTGGTGTCAGGCAAAGACGCAGAAGGGTTTAATGTACCTGCAATGTAAAGCCATCCACGTCAGTTTCAGACGACTTCAACAGATGGAGGGTCTCACATATGACTTTCACCCAGGATACCTGAGTTTGTGTCCCGTTTGAAACCAAGCATCACCAGTCATTTCCTCAACCTAACCAAGTAGGTTTTGTTTTGTGCCTAAACTTAACCAAACATCAGTGATCTTTTCCTGAACCTAACCATGTGTTTTTTGTGCCTAAACTTAACCAAAGTAATGTAGACCTTGTGCCTCAGGATAAGACGTGCAGGGTGCGAGCCTTTGCAAGTCAGTCAGAGACACTAAAGGGAAGGCTTGGCACATCAGCCACGGACGCCACAGGGCCTGTTGTGTGTCAGGGAAGGTTTAGTGTGTCGGCTGGCAACGCCAAAGTGTACCTTGCATGTCTGGATAAGACGCGCATGACAAAACGCTGATATGTGAGGACTTGGGATGAGAATAGGTTGCTGCTGAAGGTTTTAAATAGAACAGGTTGAGAAGGCATAATCAGATTTATTTCTGTTCTTGTATTCATTTCCTTATTGGGCAAATGAGATTTTAATGGCCCAAGTTTACGTCGTTCGCACACACTTAGAACGGGGATGACCCATTGTGGGCACAATCTTGCTGTCCAACCTCTACCAGACCATCTGGAGGGAGACTGTCCTGTAGGAGTAGAAACTTCCACTCCCTGCCCACCAAGGGATTGACCCTATATTTAAGATGTAGCAATAAACCAGAGTTTTCCTTCATTAGTGGTCTTTTTCATTGTTGCTGCTTGTATTAGCAACTGAACCACTTGCTAGTCTCCATAGCTAATAGTCATATTAGATATGATAACAGCAACTGCAGTCAGCAATCCAATGGGCTGACAAACACCTCAAATGAATCCATGGCAAAAGTTAAGAATCAAAAGGGGTGCAGAATTAACGATGTCTATTCAGTTCTGTTGAGACCATCAAGCTTTATGTTTCGAGATGCAACAACTGTTAACAGCCACTGTCGCCAAAGAGCTGAGGGCCTCCAACACGACCACCAGAGGGTGGGTTGCGTCACCTGCAAGCTCACTCTGCATAAATAACAGTGCATGGGCTCCAGCTCTGTTCCCCATCAGGCACCATTCTTCAGGTCCAAAGGGGCTTCCATGTCCTTCTGCAAAAACATCATCCTTCAAACATGCAGACATAATGGCACCTTTTTGACACATGCACACACACACTTGCAGTAATCAGAGTTTTACCTAGAGGCCTGGAGGATGGTGGGGTTTGCCAGCAGAGGCCCCAAATCTGAGATAATCTGTGTCATTCATATTCTGTTTTCTGACACAAATGATCTGATAATGCTCATGTGAAGTGAATCAACATCTGTTGTTTGAATGGGCCTAATGTGTAGCCATTCATCAATTTCACAGGATTATGTTGTTGACCAGAGGTGTGTGTGTGTGTGTGTGTGTGTGTGTGTGTGTGTGTGTGTGTGTGAGAGAGAGAGAGAGAGAGAGAGAGAGAGAGAGAGGTCTTATGTGCATTTTCTGCTGTATTAGAAGCAGACACACATACTGCATGTGGTGGATATGAAGGCCAAACACACTCATATCAATGAAAACATTCTCTACACAAGGTTAACTAGTAACAAAATGTGAATTTCAGTTAATGTGTCTCCAAACATTCCCTCTGAAGTCCACTTCACATGTCCACAAGAGGACTCTCCGTCTACACAGTGTAATGTAGATTTGAAGGATATGGTTTAATAAAAAAGGAGTTCTACAAACAGAGAAGCTGCAATAAAATGCAGATGAGCATTCCTATTTACCAACAATTGTATATGGGCAATTTTGTGGGAGGTAAAAATGTTTTGTTTTTTTTATCAGACGGATAAGCGATCCTGTATAATGTATGATTTGCCAATTGAGAAATCTCTATTAGTATTTTTTTGTTTTGTTTTTTTGTTTCACAAATCACTGTAGGTCTGTCTTTAGCACCACTTTCATGCAGCTGAGATGGGAATATTGAAGGGAAAAAAAGAAGCGGAAAAGGGGCAGGAGGAAGCCAAAAAAACAAAAAACAACAGGAGGTGGTGTGAGTATAGCTGCTCATTCACACAAAAGCACATACAGACAAAAACACCAAAATATTCAAGAGAAAATCTTCTTGATTTAATCAAGCTTAATTCTATTTTGATAATTGTGGGTGTTGGGCTTCTGGGCCTGCCTCGGCGGGGAAGCAGTGACTTGTGTACGAGACTGACAATGAAGTCGGGTAACAACAGCTGCTGGATGGCGGCAAGCTCATGTACCTCGACACTCAAGTCTTGTCAGTCACATTTCCCCTAATTAACGAACATCTGCTTTCCATTTTCGGTTACACTGCATCGCCAGCTTGTCTTGTGTGAATCGCTGACTTCTGACCTCCCCCGAGGTAGAAACTCACTGTCAGAAGTACCCGGCCAATGCTATCAACAATTTCCTTTTTTTCTATTGAGGCCTTCAGGTCACCACAGGGAGGAAGAGAAGAAGGCATGTGGGTGGGTCCTAAACCCTTAGAGACTTCCACACCAATCATCCTCTGGGACGGCCAACAGAGGAAGTGTGCTGTTTGTGTTACGCTGCTATTGGTTCAAACGTCCTCCCATGGCATCAGCCTGCCTCTATCCGTGAAGGACCCAGAGTCCTCTGCCCATCTCCAGAGCTCTAACCTATTCCCAAACTACCTTGCCGAACAGGCATGTAGTGTGTGCGTGTGTGTGTGTGTGTGTGTGTGTGTGTGTGT
>JBBPCS010001432.1:0-15102 GCA_037974645.1 Hollardia meadi
AGCAGGACAATGCGTGCTGCCACACCACAAAAACTGCTCAGGAACAGCCCGAAGAACATGACAAAGAGCTTAAAGTCTCGACCTGGCCTCAAAATTCCCCAGATCCAAATCTGATTGAGCATCCATGGGACATGCTGATCCACGGATGCCATCGGGGAGTGCTGTTGCCATGAGGGGGTTCACTTTGTCTGAAACAATGTTTGGGAGGATTTTACGGGTCAAAGAACATCCACATGAATGCCAGACCCCAAGGTTTCCCACTAGAACATTATACTGTAGCCATGATCAATGTCATTCACTTGATCTGTCAGTGGTCTTAATGTTGTGGCTGATTGGTGGGTAGGTCCCTGAAGCTAACCATTTGTTCAGCTGTCACCATAGGAACTGTGGAACAAATGGTATGGGGGTCATACCTTGAAGTGTAAGGGCATTGAAATACTGTAGTTACATTATGTTTGCAGAAAAGTTCCATTCCTGT
This sequence comes from Hollardia meadi, assembly GCA_037974645.1. Classification (NCBI taxonomy): domain Eukaryota; kingdom Metazoa; phylum Chordata; class Actinopteri; order Tetraodontiformes; family Triacanthodidae; genus Hollardia; species Hollardia meadi. The sequence goes on from JBBPCS010001432.1 coordinate 479, forward strand.
ATTTCCATTTCCCGGCTTTCTGTGGATCAAACATGAGGTTTCCAAAGTTCATACACAATATCGTAACTTACCAGTTAAAACAAAGAAATCTAACTAGTTTTTGACTTGAACTCAAGCCAGAACTTCTTTTCTTTATTGCCTCTTCTAGCAGGCTGACACTGTCATCTCATTAACTGGAAATTGTCAATTCTCTGTTTCTGACTCTCCTGTTCAGTGTGTCAGATTTTGCCACCTTGTCAAACCAGAGAAAAAAACTTTTCACAACCCTGGTAATGCTGGTGCCTATATATGAAAACAAGACCAGATATAACTCGACTAGATATGACTGCATCTTATTGTCTGCTTCTGCATTTTGTGCAGAGAATGCGATGACAGTTGGCATTTTGATAAAGTGTTGCATACATTTATAACAGCTCAAGCTTTTGGAGTATATGGAGACACACTGACAGAGGCAAGTCAGTGAATATTAGCTTCCTGAAAAGTGAGAAGGGAAAAACAATTTTCATGCTTGTTTTGCTATACTCCACACAGGACAGTTCCTTCTGTCCTGTCCATGAGTAAATAGCATTAAGCAGGTTGTTGTCTCTGTTCTCATAAGGGACAGTAGATACTGACATTTCTTAAAAAATGCGCTGATGTGTTGATTAGTTTCACTGATGTTTAGTGAGCTGACCTTGCTTGAGATGGAGCTGCATGTTGCTGTGTGTTGCAGTTAAATAATAGGAAAGTAATCAAAGTGAGGACTTTTATCTTACCTCAAAGCAATCGTGTTAATAAGTGAGTGTTGGAGACGTTGCTGGGCTTTCTTTGGACAGAGACAGGCTAGCTAGCTGAGTTAGTATGTCTAGTGAGCAGTTAACTTTGTCTTTAGCCAATTGGTACTAATCATTCATTGTATATAAAGATGGACGAGATGAGAGTTCCTGAAAATGTTCAATTAGTTATTTAATGCTATAAAAACAGGGTCAAATGTCATAATTGACAGTTGAACCCTGCTCGCGATTGAGCAGGCGGGTGTATGGGTGGGAACTCCAGACTGTGGTTTTCCCTACCCGGTTGTTACTGCGCAGACTCTGGCTCCAAATGGAAGTGCTCGTATCCAGGATATTTTGGCTTCATTTTTGTACAATGGGAGGAAGTAGAGAGGCGTCATTCATATTTGGTACTAATCCTTCATCATATGTCAGGATAAGTAACCTGCTGCCCCTCCTTCTGCCCCCAATTGTGGTACTGGTGTTGTGTATTTTGATGGTCCTGTTGATGCTGTTCCACAACCAAAATTTCCATATTGACATTAACCTATGACCTATTGACATTAATCTCAATAGGTTTGGTTCATCATTGTTATCTACAATCAATGTGTGAAATCACTGAAATAGGAGCTATCAGTCACAAATCCTCCTCTTATCATGTGAAGCCCCTTTCAGACACAACACAGTTTGAGGTGGGCTCGCCACTGCGTTCAGTGCACATGTAGGCAGAATCGTGGAGGACAGAGCAAAATAGGCAGAGGAAGATCTTCTGGTTGGACAGGTCATTTTCTTATTGGCAGCAACGAAGATGCATCTGGCCCGTGCGAAGAAACAGGCACTTGCACTAGCTCTGCTAATAAGAAGAACACACATTGCCTACCTTCAAACTACCTTGATTGGGAATGTGTTTCCAAGATAAAGCTTTCCTCTTGAGGTCTCGATACAACCCTAAACCTGGCTTGGTGTGGCTGTATATATTGTGTTTATCTTTTACTCTTTTACACACTGACACTAGCAGACTACTGTCAGCTGTCTCTAGAGCAACTGATAAATTGGTAGACTTACTAAAAGCACCCTCACTGGCACTTGATCTAATTCTAGGTACAGTCATGTTTTTTTTTTAAATTAATTGTTTTAATGAACAAGCTTGGCTCAATGACCTGCTGGCTGTAATATACATCATGCCTCTTACATACCAGATGTAGAATTGCCATTGGAATAGATTACAAATTAATTACTTGCTCTCATTAATAAACAAGCACCTTTTTAAAAAGCTTTGAATGAAAGATAGATCAAAACCTGGTTCTTCACATAATTATCAGTGATGTTCAAAGAAAGAGAGAAAGCCTGGGCTCTAGGGAGGCGTTCTGATGAAGCAGCTCGACTGACTTTTAGACAACTCAGAATAAATGCACATCCTCCTTAAGAAAAGCAAAAGCCATTTATTGCAAAGAAGTAGACTAGCTCTTTTACAAAACTGTCAAAATTTTGAAAAGCACTAAGTCTAAATAAAAACAAATCCTCAGTATGTATTCCTTCTTATGTTTAATGACTGCTTAATAAATAATGCATCAGAGGTTTACCATACTTTAAACACATATTTTACTTCTGCTGGGCATCTGCTGATGTGGTGAACTCAAGATCTGCTCTTAGTAACAATAAGCCTTTGGCTCATGTTCGCTCTTTAAACCCAGTGTTTCCCCTATAAAGGAACCCCTCACCAGGCCAAAAATTTTTTTTTTTATTCCAAAACTAATGCCAAATATCTGTTCCTTCCTTTATTTTGATTAAATTAGATTCAGCTTATCACTCCACCCTAGTATTTAGTAGTGGTCAATGTGATTCTACCCATCATTGTATCTTGTATTAAAAGATTGTCTTTACATCTACATTTGGGAGACCTTCTTTTAGTTTTTGTCATCCACATACTTGAAACATTTTACAACACACATTGAAAATTAGGGCTTCAATGATTCTTCAACATTTAAATAAAGGTTGAATAAAAGAATAATTTGGGACCAGCAACTTTTTCCTATGGTGCTTGTGTTTCCTGGAGTGACTGTGACATACAGTTTAATGTATAACTATTTAAATCAAATTTAATTGAATTTCTTTCACAACAAGGATGTGATAGCAAACACCGGCAAGACATTTCCCTACATATATTCAGTTTTACTTTAATTATTAAGAAGTTACGGTGCTTTTCTTTGGTGTCATTTTGTTATTGCTAGTTTGAAAATACTAGAAATATACAACCCAAGTTTTCCTAATGTGATATTTAAATTCACAATAATTGTCCTTGAATGTTCGTCCCATTTATGAGATGATTGTGTCATCAACATATGTGGAATAGATACGCTTACAGAGAGCTGAACATTTGATGCATCCAGTGTCGTTTTGAGTTAAAAATGTATGTGCAAAAATATTCACAAAATATGTTTATTTCATAAATGAGGTATATTTGATTTATTCTCTATGCAGGGTTATACTCTCATTGATGGCATCAATATTGTTGGCTTGTGTCTTACACAAAATTTGGTGAAGCTACATCATACTTTATGGTCCTGCAGCGCTTGATGACAGTAGTGGCTAAGTTGCAGTTGTTGCTCCACAGCATGAATTAATTGGATTTAAATCTTAGCCCTGGTGTTTCCTCTATGGATACAATTTGCATGGATTTTTTGTCCCTAAGCAGGCACTCACACGAAAACAACTTTGCGTTAAACCAGCCAAGGGGATGCATTGATGGGGATGAGTTGTAAGGGAGAAAGAATGAAATGTTTAAAGGCTTATAAACTGCCAAAACTCGTGTGTTTAGAATACTCAGACAGGATTTTACAACCCTGGAAAGTTAACACAGCAGCAACTATTTAATATTTTGTTATGCTGATTGAACAGTAGAAATTTGGCACTCCAATTAATCTACCAAGAGGTGCGCCTGCATGTATTTATCATTTATCAAGGCATCATACTTTAACAGTGATCAGAATTTGTAATTGGTTTGTGCTCTTTTCACAGCTGAGAAATTATCTTAATTAATCCCGATGACTCACTTATTACGTAAAACAGAGATTAGACTGTTGCCTAGGATGAAAATAATTATTTCACCCATGTTGCCACCCCTCAAACCTAACTCCTAAATCTGTGTATTGTTATTTTGGTGGGTTTGTTGTGTAACTTGAGGAAGCCTGTGTAGTTTTTCTGTCTTTTGTAATTGCTATATCATTGAGAAATAAACTTAGCAAATGCTCATATTTGCCTTTATGTCACTTTGCATATGGTACAAACTCATCTCTTTCTCATTATGTCTGCATGTCTCTCACCCTTGTTGTCAGTAAGCCCACTAGAGATCAAGAGTCAAGAAGTTTAATGGTCATTACGCAAGACAAGAGTGTATAATGAAGCAGAAGTTGTACTTTCCTAAGCTACATTCAAACATTTTTAAAGTTTAATACTCACAATAAAAAAAAAAAATAAAAAAAAAAAAAAATCACATTTCAATAAAAATTAAAACTATTTTAGGTGGAGTGTGGAGGATGAATTCAGGAATCTCACAGCCTTAAGAAAAAGCTGCTCCATAGTCTGGTGACACGGCAGCGCATACTTCTGTATCTTTTGCCAGATGGTAGCAGGGTCAACAGACTGTGGCTGGGGTGGCGATGTCTTTTAGTATCCTTTGGGCTCTGCGCAGGCACCTCACCTCACTGATACTTGGTAGAAGTGTACCAATGATCTTCTGGGTGGTTTTAATCACCCTCTGCAGAGCCTTCCAGTTCTGGACCGTGCACAAACCATGCCGGTTTGTGATGTTTCCAGTCAGGATGCTTTCTATTGCTCCTCTGTAGAAGTTAACAAGAATTTGGCCCTCTTAAGTTTCCTTTAGGTGTTCAGTCGATTCTGTGCTTTCTTTGTCAGGGAAGATATGTGTGATGACCATGACACGTTCTCTGTGATGTTAATTCCCAGAAACCTAAAATTGTTCACCCACTCCACTTCAGCTCCATTGATGTAGACAAGGGTGTGTGTCTTTTTCTCAAGTCAACAATCAGCTCCCTGGTTTTGTTGACGTTGAGCAGCAGATTATTCTCTTTGCGCCACTCTGCAAGACTGTTGATTTTTCTCCCAATATGAACTCTCATTGTTTGTAATCTGGCCAGTGGAGGCGGTGTCATCAGCATATTACAGTAGAGTTCTCTCCATGTCTGGGATTGCAGTTTTGGGTGTACAGTGTGAACAGGGCTGGGCTGAGCACAGCCCTGGTAGGGTGGGGATTGGGGGCTCCAGTGTTCAACACTAAAGTGGAGGTGGTGTTACTGCCAATCCAAACTGTCTGGGGTCTGTTTGAGTCCACTGTCCAATTGCAGAGTGTAGTACTCAAGCCCAGAGTGTTAAGTTTTCCAATCAGCTTCATGGGGGAGATTGTACTGAATGCTGAGCTGAATTCCACAAACAGCATTCTGACGTAGATGTTATGTTCAAGGTGTGTAAAGACTGAGGGGCCCTCCACTTACCAATTTCTTCTTCACCCATTTTACACTCCTGCTTCTCGGTCGAATAAGTCACAAAGTCCATATCGCTTCACAACGTACCACATATCAAAATAATCAGCAGAACTTACCGTTTCCGAGGCTATCATTTGTTTCTGTGTGGCAAAGCGTTCGAGTAATCCGGTTTTGAAATCACAGCAAATTTCTGCATTGTCTCCAACATAGGGCTGACATTACATCCCACTTTGTATGAAAAATAAACACAAAATAATGTATTTGCTTTTCATTGCAATGATTCAAAAGTAGTTGTCAAAAGAAGTGCGCAGGTCACCTGTGCGCATGTAGGCTACTGTAAATGCTCATGCACAAATACAGGTCAGTTCAGCTTCAGGCCATTTCTTTACCAGGTAATGGTAGGACCCAATTGCAGCACAAAACACCACTGGTTGAATTGGTAATGACTTATTTACGGCGAGATTTACAGTCTTGGCAGTCAGACGGAGAATCAGATAACCGGAAACACCAACGTTGACAGTGGCGATGTTAGGATCCGAGTCTCTGAGGTAGGATGACACTCTGTAGTAGTGATCAGAAAACTCACTCAGTGTTAGCGAAGCAGAGGAGCGCCAGACAGCCACGGGAACAGGCAGACAGAATCAGGAAGTGCAAAGGCAGTTTTCGTGGTCGGGGGACAGAAGGCTGTTCGACTTTCCGGGACAGAGACGAGAGAATCAGGGACAGGCAGGGTCAGCAACGGGAGATCAGTCCGAGGGTTAACGCTGGAGAGTCTTGCATGGATGTTGAAGAACAATCTGGCAGTGAGTGTGTGTGAAGCAGGAGCCTATATGGCCGGTGAATGCAGATGAGTTGCAGCTGAGAGTCCAGGTGAGTGGGATGAGCTGATGAGGTGGGAGTGGCTGACTGGCAGAGTGGAGCAGAGGTGAGGTGAGTGGAAAATTACCTGGGCAGCAGGTAAGAGTGAGAGCAGACTGTGACAATTTCAGGTCACAACTCAGAGCAGTAAACTTCAGAGTGAGAGAAGAGAGAAGTAAACCTGGATAATTTTGAGACCAAAAATGCCACCTAAAAATGTACTGCTGATGAAGTGGCTATATGTATATCAATATTATATTTTTTTTAAATAAAGCACATTTTTCTTCCAATGATTCAGTGACAAGACTTCAGTGAATAAAACAATGGCATTTATTTCTGTTAGGCACTAAGCACATATTTTTTTATACAGTTAGTTATACAGTATCCCACCATCATGATTCTGATATTTCCAGATTCCAGACAATCTCATTGAAAGAAATCTCTACTGCCAGCATTCTATGGTGATATGCATGTAAAAACATAACAATTTCACAAGACACATTATTTTTTTCTTTGATATGTACAGTATAGGATAATATAAAAAAATGTGCAAGTATTAATATACCAAATGATGGAAGATGTGGATAGCCTAGACTGTGCTGAAAGAAACAAGATATAGCATGTATGACTGGTCCTTATAATGACCAAGATAAGAGCATAAAAGTAAAGGTAGTGAAAGTACCCTGAAAATAGGGTCCATAGGGTTAACAGTTCTTTACTGATGGTTGGACCCTTTTTATCAGCTGGGAGTAAGTTGGCAGGAGAAGCAGGGAAATGGTCTGACTGACCAAAATGAAGATGGAGGGAGCCTTTTATCTGCTAGGAATATTTGTATAAACATGGAAAAGGGTGTTTCTTCCCCTGGTGGGGATGTGGACATGCTGGTGGAATTTAGGTAAAACAGTTTTGAGGTCAGTTTGATTAAAATCAAGAGCTGCAATGAAAATTCCATCAGGTTGTTTTGTCATGTGACTGCTGACGACCTCATGCAATTCCTGTAATGCATTATTTTGAAGATGAAATATGTGTTCTAAAAGAGCGAGCCCTTCTGTTCTTGAGAAAGAGAAAATGGGTGAGGGATCAATGGAAGCTGATATCAAATGGTTCTCACAGTCAAAAAAGAAGGTGTTGTCACAATAAACCTTTCCCACTTCAAGCAAAAAACAGCATTGATCCCTAAAAAAGGAGGTGCCAAGAAAATGTTTTGAAAGGACTGACAGTGGAATAATATGAAAAATAAACGCGTGGCCAGCTATTCTCGTACTATAGTAGAAACCCTTCTAATCTTCCTTATCAACTGTAGCAGATACATTTAATCTGTCTGATTAAAAGCTTGTATTTGTTTTGAAGGGGAGCATTGTAAAAGAACAATGAAACAATGAAAGCAATGGGTGTTTCAGGGATTTTATACTCGTTTTGAAGGAAGACTGGCAAATGCTCTGGGTGCGGAAGGGATGTACGATGGAAACAGGAAAACCAACCAAGTGCCAATTTTGGAAGTGTAAGCATCCTTCATCTTGTCAATAGATGATGTTAGGGTTAGGCTTGTGTTTTTGTTGTTTCCGACTACCTAATTGAGCAATTTCTATAGCTTGTTGGCTAAAACCACACAGTCAGTTCAGTTTTGCCACCTCGATGAGCTTCTAATAATAACACTCCTGTTGTAAGACTGGATAAAATAATTATATTTAAAGGCCTACCTAAAGCCATCAGCAGCAGAAATATGTGAATTACATCTTCTGCAGTCTACTTTTTTCATAATTTTACAGAAATGGGGCTTTCTGACAGAAAGCTCTGCTGATAGAAATAGGGAGAAACTGTTAACTTCTTCCATGGGGAATACCAAGAAAGAGATCGTCCATTTTCCTGAGTTGACACAGTCAAAATCATGTTGGTGAATACAGCATGCAGCTGCGCTACACATTGTGTAAACTGGCACTTTTTTAGATTGTTGCACACCACAATATTTTGCAAGTATCAAATTGTCTTGTGAATCTTTGGTGTAAACTTGACCTAAAAAAAACACACACACACCAATAACACCTCAAACCCCACTTTCAAAAATATTGCTTCCGGTACCCCTGACCGCGCCACAGCTTTGCAACTGTCAGATCTGTAAAAGGAAATGAGAGCCACATTTTTTTTTACAACATCAAGGATGGTTGGTTGAATCTATTTTTCTAGTCATGGTGGTGGGAAATTTTTAATATGCTTGTTATTGTAGCTCTAATGGGCAAAAAATGAAATCACAGCTGTTGTTTCACAAATACTCAGTGTTGTAGATGCAATGAAGGTTTTCAATTATGTTGGATCAGACATGCACCACACTGAAAAGTTTGTGCCAGTTCTATGAGGTGATAAATAGATTGTGTCAATTGCTGGGGCATTTATTTATTACAGAAAAGTGGGATAAAAGTGCTGTTCATCTGCAATGCACACACAATTGTGCAACAAATTAGAGGTTCCCCTTTTTGAACAAGTGGATTTTGCTGGAGAGCTAATGTAGTTCACAGCATGGTGGAGCAGACCCTGTGGTCTTGTTATACTATGATGGTGTAGTCACTCAGTTCTCCTGGGAAGAGAAAATACTATAGCTGGAAGAAAGACAGAGAGCTGGAACAAATTGCTGACAGACAGGCCATAGAGGAAAAGTCAGAAGACCATTGAACAAGATAAATCACCCTTCACCTGAAAATGTGGAAATAACCACGTTGGAGAGCCAGACTTGCTATTGTGAGAGCAGGTAATGAGAGATACCAGGAGTGGCATGTGAACAATTCCTGACAAGAGTGGCATCTGCTGTTTTTAAGAGCCACAAGCAAAATATAGAGGGGCAGACGTGATAGGAGAAACTCGAGCCAAGGTGAAACTTAATGATGTGTGGCAGCCAGTATTAGAACAAGATTTCATTAGAAGAGCTAAAGAAATGAAGGATGAAGTAAAGACTGGTGGATTATGAGTTTGTGAGAGTGAAAAGGTCCCTGTACACCTGAAATTATTCGTGGGTGGGTGTGTATTTGTGTGTTTGGTGACTCTAATCATTGTTGTGTTTACCACCTCATTTGGTCAATGTCCTGTTATTTATTTATATTTATAGCACACATATGCAATTGCTACTATTTAATATTCCTGTCTTGCCATTTGTGATTTGAATAATCTGTCATTTAGATTTAATGTATTCCATGTAATTCTGACTTGTCCCTGGTTTGATTGCATCCCATATATACAGTAAATTGAGCTTCCAAAGGACCAGTGTCCTTTCCTTTCCTACTTTCCCCCACCAACATTGCTGGACTTCCCAAGACTGATGTCTCTCTGATGTGAGATTTACCTATGTAATACTCCTTCCGTATGCGTAGACCCCTGAGAGATGTTCGTTAATAGGCAGGAAACAATGTTTTCTTCACATACATTGTATGACTGTAACTTCGATCTTCTGTCAGGAGTCTGTCCTCCACAGGGAAAGATTTATCTCCCTTGGGGCCCTGAAACATTCACTGTGGAAGAGTACACTTGAGATTGCCTCACTTTTGGATTCATCCCTCTCTCTTTGCCAGCTGGAGCCATTTTATCTTTTGTGGGATATAAAGACTGAGGGCTGTCCCCTTTTACAGAACATCATAGTCAAGAATCCCCTTACCATGTTCACCTATTGAACAGCTTAACAGTGGCACTACATTCACCAGACTACACTACAGGAACGACTACAGCCTTGTGTGTATTTAAGAAGGGCATGAAATCAATTTGTCACAACAATAAGGCACTAAAGCCATTTTGTCATAGGGGTGGAGATACCCTCACAGAGCTGAACCATGACCTTTAAAGATGTGCCAGCATGGGGCCAGAGCACAACAAGGTACAATAAGTATAAATGCTTTGTATATCTTGATGACATGGTGTAGGCGTGCTGGTTCGCACAAACCATTGTTGGCCATCTCTAAATCTAAGAACTCACTGAGGTTGTTTCTTGCACTATTCCTCCCTGCAATATTTGAAACTAATTTGCTGGTTAAATTGTGTCAAATAAGTCCATATTTTGCTGTGTAGAGCCATTTGTAATGAAGAAAAGCACATTGACTTACTCAGAGCTAAAAGCCTCCCACTGGTTTACTGACCACAACATTAAAACCACTAACAGTTGAATTGAATAACATTGATCTCGCTACAGTGCAATATTTTGCTGGGAAACCCTGGATTCTGGCATTCATGTGGATGCCAATTGACACAAACCATCTGCCCAAACATCCTTGCAGATCAAGCACACCCCCCAGTGTGAGTTGCCACACCACAAAAACTGCTCAGGAACAGTGTATCATGTATCATCAGTGTATTTAAATACGATACTGCATTTACGTCTAACCCATAAGGAAGGACATGTGGAAATCACATCAAAGTGAAATGAATTTTATTGATTGAATATTATCTGTGATAAATAGACAAATCATTTGTAGCTGCTGTGCCTTCATCATTTGTTTAGTGTATGGATGATACGCTGTGTCAAATTTAAAGCCTTAATATTATCCGAAGCAAGCAGGAAAGAAATCTGCATCACCAACTGAATGCATGTATGTTACCATTTCAAAAAACACAACATGATGCATATAATTTGCGCTGCTGTAATTACATACCTTCTATAGGTAGCAGTAGTATAGGTACTGTACTTTGGCTCAGCAAGTTTGTATATATTCAGGAAAAGAATTAATGAAAGGGCAGCGCTGTTAATAGCTGATTTTAATCTGAAACTCTGAATATAACTCATCCGGACCAGGTTAGGTGTGCAGCAGGTTACCATGGTCAATCTTGCTTCGTAGTACACCCCTTAGCACAGCCACACGTCAGGTGAGCCAATTAATTTGGCACAGGAGGAGATGGTCACTGGTTAGCCCAGATCTTCATGGCCATTGAACCACAACAGAATGGGTTGGCTTGATGATTTTCTGCGGTGAGGCTACAGTATGTATCATTTCAGCTGTACTTTTTTTCATTAGCAAGAGGAATGCTAGTTTCACACAGACTCAACAGGCACATTTGTAATGATGTGCTTTACATGTTGTTGTCCTGAACAGGCGTCAGTGCTTTTCACACTTAGATTTTAAGATGGGAGGTTCCAGCTTGTCCGGTGTAACAGATAAGATTGGTCTTGGAATGATTCCTTCCTTCCTTAATCATATTGACCTGAAAAACACATTGACCACTCTTTGTTGCGCCCTACCAGGTGGTTATAAGACTGTTTTGCTTTGCTTCTTTAAGCTTTTGGTGCTGACTATTCCCATATGTATGTGCTATGCCAAAATCGTCTCTCATAATAGATCTGTGTGTGTATTAAACTCATATATTCAAAGTGAAGACTAACAAGAAGTACAAATTTTCCACATCTCTGACCTTCTACAGATTTATAGAGGAGGGCGAGGTGGAACATTTATTCCTTTGTGACTGCAAGCTCCACATTTGCTCAACGTAAGTCCTTCTGACTTACTGTTTCCATCCCCAGGCAACTTTGGTCTTATTGTCACTGGATTTTAATCCTTCTCTTCCTTCACAAATAACTCCACTATCATGGTTTTTGCTGATCTACAAGGCTACACTTTTTATCCCACAGGCCAAATGATTATCGTTAGGTGCCACAACTAGTGTGATTAATTTTCATGTTTTCTGTCTCAATGGATTGCCATGTGACATTTTTTTTAATCAGGGCCACCAATTTGTGTCACGACTCTGCTCTCTCCTGGGCAATATGGGCCTAAATCTCTCCCCTGGTTTCCATCTGCAATCTATAGTTCAAGCTGAGAGAACAAATGAAGGCTTGGAGATGAAGCTGCAGTGTTTCTCTTCACCCAGTGTTTTTCTGGTTTGGACAGAATATGAGCTCAACTCCCTGCAGTTTTCTGCCACAGGCCTCTTGTCTTCTGAGTGTCAGACATGCCTCAGAGAAAACAGGGTGAAGCGGAAGTGAAGGGTGAAGTTTTAACAGTGTTGTTTAGCCTTGGCATAAGTCAAAGACAAAAACTGGCAGCATAGTTTTTGTCTTTTACAGGATTGGTCAGTTACTTAGTCCTCTCAGGGTTACCTTTCTGTGTAAAATTAATTTTGTTAATTTTGTTTGCATTTAGCAAATAAAAAGTATACCACAATTAAAGCACAGTAAATAATTTCTCAAACTCTCTAAACTCAAACTCAAACTCAAAGCCAGTTCACTGTTGGTGTCATGGACTACGACTGACTGAAAATTACATGATAATTCAAATCTGTAGGCTACTAAGTTTGTGGTGATAACAAGCCTGTGCTTCTTTGTCCGGGATTTTTGTTGTATTAAAATCCATTTTTATATTTCTATAAATGGACTTTAATTCTCTTTGACTGAGCCCATTAAAGTACATGATGAAAAGAGCAATCAATATAAATTATAGCTGCTCTGCAGCAGTGGGTCGGGACCGGGCATTTTGAGCAGGAAGACGAGAAGGATGATAAAAGGAAGAGGATAAAGACAAATGAGAGGATTCATCAGCAGAACTGTCTGGACCAAAATAATCACTAAACCCTGAAGTCATGTCTAAATCACACAGCACAATGCCTGATTTTCATTCTGTGTCTTGAACTCACGACTTTAGAAACCAAGACCACATTGTGATCATCTTGAGCTATACAGAGAGGAGCTCTGAGATGGCAGGAATTAGATTCAGACAAGTTTATTGATCCCAAGAAGGGAAAAGCATTTTTCAGCTTACCCGGACCGTATATACAACTCCATGCATAGGATTAGGAGAATTATGAAGTGGCTTCACACATGACAAATACATCAAGGCCTGTCAGCACAAGAGCCTAGACCATAATAATTTAAAACTTATTAAATGACAAAGTTCTTTGAAATCATCATCACAACATCTCTAATCCAGTGTCTCTCAGTTCTGGTTCTGGGGACACCCTGCCGTGCATGTTTTAGATGTTTCTTCAACACACCTGATTCAAATGAATAGCTCGTTATCAGGCTTGATGACAAGGTGATCATTTAAATCAGGTGTGTTGGAGCAGGGACACATCTAAAACATGCAGGGCAGGGCGTCCCCAACACAATGAACAAGATGTTCATACTGCATCACCCTGGGCTCGAACTCCCATTCTTGGACACTGAAGGCAAGTCCTGATCTCACTGAGCTACCTGCAGAGAGAAACCAGCTGGCTTCACACTGTGACTTAGACAATCAGCATGGCTGCATATAAAGGCAAATTTTAAACTAGTGTAAAAAATTCAGTATTCAAGACAAAATTCTGATAATTTGTGTACTTTATCTATACAACAAAGAGATGACTGTAATTTATTTTTAAAAAGATTGACTTCTCCATATGTGAGAAATAGATGTTTAAAGATGCTCTAATTGCCATTGACTGTAATTGTTTACATGAGAATAGAATTCAAAATGTTGTCAAAAATGTATTTTTTGAGATAAAATTCTGAAATGTACCACACTTCATCTACCACACTGTGCAAAATATTTAAAATTATTTTTCATGAAGATTGGAGATTTATTTAGCAAGAATTTGCAGTCTCTGTTTACAGTACTGTTTACAGTCAAACATTTTGATGCACTGCGGGCTAAATTTTTGATATTTCAAAAATCTGGCTGGATCGTTTGTGTAGGACAATCTGAAGATGCTGTGTAGCAAGTTTCGTGTCAATTGAACAAAAAATCTAGGTGAAGATAGGTTTAAAGAGTTTTACAGCTTTTGAGAAAAAACAGTGATGGATTTCATGATCCCTGTCAGCCTACATTTTGGTGAAGTTGCAAAGTTTTAAACTTTAGACAATTGCTGTAGCACCACCATCAGGACTATCAGCACACAAAGTCGGCTAAGGAAGTCTGGCTTTGAACTGGACCTGTGTGCAAAATTTGGTAAATTTTTACACACGGGAAGGCAGATTTTGCGGAAGGAAGAAGAAGAATAAGATTAGGAAAACCAAGAAGCTTATTGGTAACAAAGACAACAACAAGCCTATTAGTCTACAGCCATTTAAGCAGCTCTGTGAGGTTGTACTTGTATGTTGGCATGGGGGTGCTTTAAGCTGAATGCTAACATGATCACAGTGTCACTGCTAACATGCTGATGTTCAGCAGGTATTACATTTACTATGTTCAGCATCTTAGTGTAGCATGTTAGCATGCTAACCTTACTAATTAGCACTAAACACAAAGCACAGCTTGGTCATAAGCAAAAGTACTGGACAAATGGATATTTTACAAGCATTACAATAAAGGTCAAAGTATCATCAAAGTTATTGCAAATTATCCTCTGGGCATCCTGAATTCATCCAGTAGTTGTCAAGATATTTTACTAAAAGCGCTTGACAAAAAGTCTAGGGATCACTAAAGTAAGTAATAAATCATGCTGTGGTGTCAGGCTACTATCGCCAAATGTCACATTGTAATATGAGTTTATTAACTTAAAGGCATAGTAGGCGATTGTGGAAAAACCAGCGAGACTTTTATTTTGAAAGAATCGCACAACCTCTTTTTGT
>JBBPCS010001433.1:0-15101 GCA_037974645.1 Hollardia meadi
GTGTGTGTGTGTGTGTGTGTGTGTGTGTGTGTGTGTGTGTGTGTGTGTGTGTCTGTGTGTCTGTGTGTGTGTGTGTGTGTCAGAGTGAGAGTAAGTGGCACCAAAATATCAGATGAAAATGCTGCCTCTTCTCTGGTTACTCGCCCCGTTTAGGGTGACTCATTGTTGGACTTCGCTAGCTGTAAATGAACTTGAATCCAAGTAAAAGTCTGACATTGTCAACTTTGTTTCTGTTTACAGCGGGGACATAAATAAACACACACAATTTACTTTATGTGTTGATGCAGCTCTGCGTACACAGGTGTAATTTAAAGCTTATATATGTCTGTAAAGTTATTATTCTGTGTGTCTCTAAAGAGGTGAACCAATTACAGGCTATGCACTGCCCTGTGGCACGGCTCCATGCTGTGGATCCTTTGGTCTGTAATGACAGGTTGCTTGTTGAAGGTAGAGTCTCTCCCCCGAGGGGCCTCCACTTCTACTGTGTTTTAAATGAGTTTCTGGCTAGTTATATATTTCAAAGCTGCAATCAAAATATCTTTTTTTATAAGAGCAATGAATCAAATGACTAGCGCTAAGGTGAAAGAGGTCGCTCATCGGGACAAACTCATAGAGAATTATCAGACAACACTGCAGTCCCTCTCAGTTCTAAAGAACTTTTGAATGTCTCTAAGCTTTGAGTTTTCAGGCTTTCTCCACTCTATTCAGCCCTGTTTTCAGCAATAAAAGCTTTGATAAATCCATTGTAGCTTACTTGCCCAGCAGTAGACAAACTTTGCAAAAGGAGAGTGAATATTGGATGTAGATTCATCATGCGGGCAGAAACACAACTACAAACGAATGCTAATGTTGTGTGTATGCTGGATTTGCCATAACGAGTTCAAATGTGATAATATATTGTGCTTTCAGCTTTTTCCTCTGCATCCAAGTAGCCCAAAAAAAAAAAAATCAATTAACGCAGCCTTAAAGTCCAGGCTCATCTTATAAATATGTGGATGCACTTCTGTTATTTATGATTTGACATTACTGTATCATTCCAATACTGAAATAAAGAGCTGGACTTTTTCAGTGACATCTTACTGTTGGGTGTCAACTGAACAAAAGTGATGCCGGCGCAGAGCACAAGTCTTTCTTGTAAATTTCACGATTTATAAAAACAGTTGTGAGCAGCTGCTCAATGAGGAGCAAAACATGATCTCCAAACTTTCACCAGGTTACTCCTTTATGCTGTGTGGTCTGTTACGTTGTGAGAGAGGTTCCAAACCACTGAGTGTAAACCTTGCACACCCAGTGTTGCCCGCAGATCGTCATGGCAACCACACGGTAATCATAAAGGAAAGGTTGGCAGTAGATATAAGCCAAATGTAAACTTCTGTGACCAAACAACTGAGAGACTGAGTTCACTTCTTTCTGCAAAGAAAGAAAGATCTACTCTTGCGTCACCTGGCTCACTGAATGTTGCACCATTAAAAATTCACCTCAAGTCCCAAAATGCGAAGCATGTTTTCTTCTCTTTTAGCATTCTCTTCATTCATTCTCTTTGCTTTCATTGAGAACTGCAGAAAAGAAAAGCAGTTTGAGTCTTTTGGCAAAAGTAGGTCAGTGGAGGCAACTGTCGGAAGCAGGAAGGGGGATATGCAGAGCGGTAATATTCCAGCTACAGTAGGTTCCCCCAGGTCAGAGCTATTCCCAACACGGAGCGGCCACTGATGCACAAACTACAGTACAGCCATCATGATCTTCATTGTGTTATATCACTGTGGACAGAGATGACATCTGTGGCCAGACAGCAGAGGTGTATGCGTGGGTGGACTGTCAGCGTATGAATGTTGAGGATGGAAAAAAAGGCAATATGTGTGGGCAGGAGGTTGCAGAGGAGTGGGGCAATGCATGTGTGTGTGTTATAGTAGGGCAAGTAGATCAAGTTGGTTTAGGATCATTCTCCAACCTCCAGCAGTGGCTGCTTTGGGGAGGAGGGAGTTACTGTACAGCGTTTGTGTCACATAAAAGTTGAGCTCAAATTCACAGACAGGAGTAAACAATGATCAAATTATTGTCTGGTCAGACTACGACGCTCAAGGGCCAAAACCACTGCTCTGCAGCAGGGAGAGAGTTCATTGAGTTAGCTACGAGTACAGTCAAGGCATCCATTTGAATTTTAGCCGGCTACAAATAATAAAATATGCCCAGAAATATGCACATAAATCCTTGGATAGAAAGGTCCTGTGCGCTAAATTCTAAATACATCATACCAACATAAATATGATTGGTATGATGTACCCCCCCCCATAGTAATAGTAATTACTCTATTTTCACAGAAATATTATATTTCGTGTTTTAGAAGGTTTTAGAGCCGACAAGAATTGACAAGACAAGCCTTGGGGTATTGTAGAATGGCAACACATTCTCATCATAGCTCATCACATACCAACGTTTTGTCATGCGCCCTTCGCGTCTTATCCAGATGTGCAAGGTACCCTTTGGTCAGGTGTTAGATCAGTGACATTTGGTTGAGTTTAGGATCAAAAATCACGTGGTTAGGTTTAGGAAAAGATCGGTGACGTTGGGACGCAAGCTCTGGTCTCCTGGTTGAAAGTCGTGTGTGTGACCCTCCAGTCCACCCTGACCCCCAGCCCTCTTGCGCTTTCTCGCTTTGAAAAGTGTGTTGCGCTACGTCATCTGTTCAAGTCGTCTGAATACTGAATTGGACGGCTTTACATTGAAGGTACGCTAAACCCTTGTGCGTCTGAAGGGACGTGAAGGGCTATGATGAGGCGGGCATGAGGACGAGCTGAAAATGGCCCTCTGGATATTAAGATGCTTGTCAATATTCTTGCCAGGAGATAAAAACTGACTACATTTTTTGCATCAGTTGAATTGCCACAACTAAATCACTTAAGTCCTCCTAGTAGAGGTTCCTAGCAACTACCGAGTTGCAAACTTTGGTTGCACAAATGAAGGCTGAAGTGAAAAAGGTTGTGAGACAACATCTGTGGTGCTGTCCTTCTGATTCTTTGTCAAATTGCTTTTTTTTAATTGTTCTTTCTTTCTGTATAAATACTGTCAGTGAGTTAGTAGATGGTACAGATAAATCACCTCCCTCCCTCTGTCAGTGGAGCTGGATTAACGGCTCACCGGGATCCTGAGCCTAGGTGGGCATCATGTCGGCTCACAGGAGGATCTGGTTTCCTGGGGTTTGCCACACAATGCAAGTCCAGACTAGAAACTGAAAGAGAAATTGATTTGTGCAATCTGACCTGGTTTCTTGTGTTGCCTTCTCCATGATGCATGTCATACCCTGTGTGAGTGTGTGTCCCCTCTGGGCAAGATTCGAGAGCTTGTACTGTGCAAGCAAGATGGATTTAATGTCATCAGCATGATAATATAATGAGATCATATTTGAAGTTGTAATTTGATCATAGCACACCCATGACTAATAAAATACATCTGAATGTGTAGCTGTAATGTACAAACTGAGTGGATTTGGCTCCAATATGTGGCAGTTAAATGTCAGTTAAGTTAAATGTCAGCTAGTGAATGTTTGTTTGTTAGCTAGTGAATTATTAAAATTCTAGCTTACGGTAAACTGAAAAGTTCCCTGTAATGTTAAAGCAGTTTAAAGTAGTTTTAAGTAATGTGTAAGTAAAGACCTGGCTATAGAGGCTAACAAAACTAACTTTTCAGGTGTGGCTCAACTTTTCCTCATATTGCTGTCTTGTTTCTTAGATTACCTGAGGAATGCTGCCCTACTACTGACACTTAATGGCAAGAAAAGCAGGCCTGGTTTATTTGTTCACTCCTTAAATCTCAGGAGCCCTTTGGCAAAGTCTGGCGCAAAAGCCTTGAGCACAGGTGGAAACACAGTGAAAACAGTACATTAAACGTTTAACCCCATTCAGGTGTAGTGTCAGCTCACACCATTACATGGGCCTACAGCCGTCCCCTCAGGATTTATTTACATCTCTAAATCTGTCTTGGGACACTGGCTGAATGGAAGAAATCTGAGTGATCGACGAACAAACAATAGCCGTGAAACCCCACAATTAGGGGTTTTGTCATGTAATTGGTAGTATGAGTGGAAACACATATTGGTCAAAGAGCTAAAGCTCAACTGTATTAAATGACAGGGACTTAGTTCAGTTGAAAAGCCATAAAATTGCAACGAACCAACACACTTAAAAGACTCTCAAGACTGTTGTGTCAAAGGAAAAGTTATTTCCTATGCGGCGCCTCAGTGTAATTATAATTCAGGGTTCCATTTCTAGGAACTTCTCACTTGTGACTGAAAGCAGCTCTGTCATGCTTTCTAACCTGACCCAGTTAGTCAAACACAGGTTTATTTAGACACCAAACATTAAACCTTCATTTCAACCACGGCGCCATTCATCTCATACTCAACTGTATTTTGTTATGTCATTAAAGCCCCACTACTCCGGCTCTCCACTGGGACACACTACTCAGTTACACTGTTTGCTATACTCCACTGCCAAATACATGAGTAGACTAGTGGAGCAAAATCAGGCCCTTTGAATTACTTATAATGAGGAAGGAGTTGAAGAACTTATTGTAGTTATTTTGGTCTCAATGAAGCTGCTGTGAACTTTTACTGATACTGTGGGTCTATTTTTGTTTCATTTGGTGTAGCCATTTTTTCCCCTCTGAGAAAAAAGATAGTAGAGTTATGTCTGTGTTGACTTCTGGGTAACATAATTTTTACAGGCTTTGGCTGTACTTTCTGTAAGATCTGAATGGAATCGCTCATGTCAAGTGGGCATTGGTGCAGAGGTGATTTTGCTGGGGGCTTATGGGTAATCATCAGGGGTGAGCTGAGACTTTGTTGTAACAGAACATCAATCCTCCACAGTCGCATGTTATTTAAGTTGGGACGATTGTTTGACCTCTGACCTTGTAAGACTATAAAGAGTCAATTACTTCTGGCAGTATCGAGCCACAAACATAGATTTTGGGTTTATCTGTGAGGTGGCCACAGCCACACAGTTGAAGGTTTAAGGTTTCACACATTACTGCAAATTCAGTTACTTTAATTTGCAGTCACTTAAAAAACAGTTTGTTTATTATCCCTTTTCTAGATGAAGTACACACATTTAGTTTATATTGTCATATCGCTAGCTGGTTTAATCGAGTTATACCATTTCTTTTCTCTTTGCTTTAGAGTTAGGCCTACCTGGCTGCTGAGTTCTCCTTCCTGCTCTGATTTTATGCAGAACCGTACCAGGAACAAACAGGGGAATGAGGGCTTGTTCGTGTTGAGTTTGAGTTACTCCTCATGTTTGTCTTTATTGGTTTAATCAGCCAGTAAATAAGTGTTAGTTCGGATGCCTTCAGTTGTTTTGTTGAATCTTTTGTGGGGAGATTTGAACTTTAAAGCCTGTGTTTCCTGACCGCTTGGTCCACGACAATCTGCCTCCGTTTTGAGACCCTGCAAGCTGGGGCTTTTATATACTTGCACATAAATATGTTGATTTAAGAGTTGTTATGTCTGTACATGAATTTACAGTTGTACAACTTATACAGCTGCATCAATCACATCCACGCTTCTTGCTGTTTTCTGTCACTATTTTTCATGAAGGTAGCTATGATAGAGAGCGACATCCGTTATCCTGCCCTCTAAGCTTGGTTTGGTCAATTGGGTCTCTAACCAATGAACACATTTGTCAATGAGCACAACACCTACATGACATGCTGAACAAATATGACATGTAGGCTGTGATTCAGAGGTCTGGAGTCCCACAGTGGAGGTAAATGTCATTGGTGGTGCTCACAGCAGTGGAAAATGACATTTAAAAACAATTTTCCAGGAACAATATATGCCCTGGTTATTCTGCATAATCCACACACATTACTGGGAGCATTTCTCAAAACCTGCACAAAATAAAACAAATACAAATTTCTAGACCAAATACCACCAAAGGTGACTGAGGAACTCAGCCTCCCTACTATTTCCTGACTATCTCAGTATACTCTGTGGTAAAATGTGTACATGTACAGGAACCACATTCCTAAATACAAAGGTTACACTCAGGTCAACACCTGCCCAAAATGTAATGGCTTGAAAAAATCAATCTGCCTACTGTGAGTCCCCTTTCATGTTTCTGCAGGGGATGAAGCTAAAACACATTGTTTCCACTGAGTAAAGCCAATCGAGGGTTTTTGCTAATTCATACGACCTGAAGTAGATCCGCTGAGAGAGTGAGCGAGGAGGAGAGTCAGGAAAAGTGGAGGGTGAGCTTGGCACTGTCTATTTCCTCTGTTCAGACACTCTGACATTTCTACTGCCAGGCTAAAAGTAGTGCTCCTTTAGTCACAATTCAGTGCTGTAGCACAGCAGTAAAAGAATGACAAACTAGAGTAACCATGCCAAATAAAGGGAAATAAATATAAAAACCTATTGTGCAGAGATGACAGTAAAGACTCCCTTTTTATTACAGTAACTCTGAAGGCAATGCCACAGGCTATACTTGTAGTTGTACTACAAAGTGTGATGTCTGGGACTTGATTTATGGCCTCTATCCTCTAGCTATTTCTACACTGCACCCTCAAAACTATATATATTATATAAGATCAACGGTTCAGAAACCTTTTAGCTTTGCATGGTCCTACGGCAATGTTTACCAGTAAGGATTGCCATGAAATATTGTATATTCATTCATAGCGTCATTGGGGATCCCCTGACTTTTCATCTAGCACTACCAACAGCTCAAAGTTTTCATTTATCCGTGAAATAATACAACATCAGCAATGAGGAAGATGCCTGTTAACATCCCCCCTGTGACGAGTATGAGCCTCTCGTCCATGAGTAAATGCATGTTTCCTTGTGCATGGTGATATGGTGTAGTTGGGTAGAAAGAAAATAGTTCCGACATGAAACTGCTCACAACAATGGATTATCTTGAGAAAATGGATCATGATTTCTGGAAAGAGACGTTATTGTCGGGTTTCAAATTTTTTGGGGGGCACTTTGAACAACACAAATGCCATCTAGTTGTATTATATTCGAGAGGAGGCAGACATCTCTACAGTCGATATCTCCAAAATGCAGCAACTCACACCAAAACAATCTTCATGGATAAATAGCACTACAGGTAAATATATATATATAAATTTTAGATTTTGGGGTGAACTGTCCCTTCTGCCATCATTAGGTCAAAAATCCAATTTGTCCAATTCAGTAATATATGTCCAAAATACCTGTAAAACTAATGATAGTCCTGCAAGCCTCAGCTGTACTAATTAGCAAATGTTAGCATGCTAACACGCTAAAAATAAGATTCTCCAAGAAATATGCAACAATTCGAGAAAACTCCAGAAAATAATCATTTTGTGTGTTTTCAATTTGTGGTGTTCAGAGTCAGACCACCAGGTTGTGGAATCACCGCATAAGACAAAATCACACATCCCATAAGTTCATTCAACACTAAATTCTAATGTTGTGGGTAGGAAAGCTGAGGAAAGATTTGCAAATCCAGTACTAATGATGAAACTAATGATTCAGAAAGAAAATAGGCCAGTGGTAGTATTTGCATTCAGCACCAATAAGAATGAAACACTTGAATATTCAACACAAAGCACACAGTATAGTTTCCATCACTAATCCAAAGAGCTAATTATAACAGAAAATATAAGTGATCCATATTCTGCAACCTTCAGCTGTGTCTGTGCCTGCTGCCTGCAGGCCAACCTCTACACGAATCTGTGCGCTGCGATTGGCTGGTTTGTTGCAGAGAGTCAGCTGGCTGTGTACCTCCTGGCTGCGATGTTCAAAGGGAACGTCACATTACCATCAGTGTATCTCAGTCAGAAGTGGGTCAGTGGAGGCATTAACATACATTACACAGAGAATGATGAAAAACCTGGGAATATCCCCTCGATGTCCACTCATCAGTGGAGCTGCTGCAGAGCACTTAGAGCCTGCATGGAGCTGAAATATGTCTTTAAATGTGTAAATACACGGATGTTAATGGGTGCAATGCAAGCAGTTGGTGTGCAATTAAACATTTCTCTGAGCAGTTTAAAAGATAACACATGGCAGATCTCTATGTGTGTGTGGGAGGGGGGCTGGATTCATCAGAGTTAAAGGAATAGTTCCACATTTTGGGAATTGCGCTTATTTGTCCAAGAGTTAGATGAGAAAAACTGATTCCACTCACATGTCTGTCAGTTCAATCTTTAGCTTAGCTTAGCATAAATTCTGGAAAAGGGGGAAATAGCTAATCTGGCTCTGTCAAAAGGTAACAAAATTAAAGCTCAGTAGATTATATCTTTTTTGTTTAAGCGTAAACCGAAGTGTAAAAATGATAGCCCATAGCTATGTAGCAGCTAGCTAGTAGCTCAAAGCTACATAAGGTGCTATTGATATACATCTATCTGACCATACTGTCGGTGGTCAAGTTGCATTGTGGGTAATGTAGGCGCCAGGTGGAATAAACGACAATACTCCTTTAAACACAAAAAACATTATATTGATACACAGTAGTGATAAGTGCTGAGCCAATCTATGAAGCATCATTACACGTAATGGTGCTAAATGAGTGGCTTATTCATAAAGTGGTTTAAGTATATTTATGTTAGTTCTAAGTATTTACGCATATACAAGCTAAACAAACAGAAGGAGTCTGTAAGGTAGGTCAGATATTATTTATCAAATGGGTGGAAGGAAATGAACAATTTCCAATATTATAGAACCAACAGCATTTTCCCCCTTTTCTTCTATGAATGATTACAGCTGGTATTAAAGTAAAAACACAAAGTGCGTGTTGGGAAGATTTTCTTGTGGTGCATTATGCTTGGCTGAAAACATCTGCCTGTTATACGAGAACGCCCTCACTGCAGAGAGCATGGCTTTTCTCAGCTTTTTAAAAAGGCTAAAAGTTGAAAGATCAATAAACAAAAACAAACAAACTCTGCACAGAACTCCTGCAAAGGGGAACAACCATGCATATATTAGTCAAGGATTGCTCTGACTAATTATTACAATCATTGCAAGTCATAACTACTGAATATGACTTTAACTTGTGGCATATTGAAGCCGTTTGTCCTTTTTACAAAGACAATTTTTTTCAGGCATCAGTGTGTATTAGAACCTACTCAACCATGCTGCAAATAACCACACCTACACAGCTGAAGAAATCCCTCTGGGCCACCCCTCAACCATCACTTTTACCCTCTTCCGAACCCCGATTACAACCGCAAGTCACAAAGCAACCAGTCTGACCTCCCTGTAATCCTCGAGCAGCCCACCTGTAAACCAACGGCTGCTTTCACTCTATACAACTGACCCTTGGCAAGCCTACCGTCCTCGTAGAAGACATCCTCCGCTTCTTCACGCAACATCTCATCCAGGCCATCCTCTGCAATGTCGGTCACAGCCATCACTTCTCCTCTTCTTCTTTTTCTCTCCCCTTTGTCTCCCTCGGCCGACTAATCGGAGCTTCAGAGAGAGTGACTGGGCTGTAAAATTTAATCAACGCCGGCTCGGCCTCTTCGCTTCAGGCGACAGTCCGATCACCAGCCGGCTCCTCGCTCGAATAGCAGAGGACTGGGACTGAGCTGAGCTCTCTGCACGAGGATGTGTGTGTGAGTGTGTAAGTGTCAGGTGAAGTGTGTGTGTGTGTGTGTGTGTGTGTGTGTGGGTGGGTGAGAGAGAGAGAGGACTCCCAGCGACCTTCACTAAGTTTCAGCAACAGTGCTCATTTCATAACATTCTGTACTTAGCTGATGTGAGAGTGTTCTGTTTGGAGAGCACTTGTATGAGTAAGCGTGCGCGTGTCTGTGTACTGTATGGGGAGGGTCAGTGGTGTGTGTCCTTATGCAAAGTATGGCTCTCTACACTGAGTCAGCTTGTGTGGCTGGTGATTAACAGGATTAATTAGATTCTGCATTTTGAGCCAGCAAGGACATGAAAGAAAGGTGTGAAAATGTGTGTGTTTGTGTGTACATGACATGGCCTGTGAGATGTGAGGCTGGCTATAGTTGTCATCCCTTCACAGCTCACTAGGAATCATGGGACCACACTGATTGCTATTTTTTCTCTTGGCCCACACTGAGGGGGCCTCAGCAGAGCTGATAACGTCTGCTGTTGCTGAATGTCTCCATGGTGGTGCTCAGGATAAACACACTCACCTGCTCGGAAGAAGACTGATTTAGACATTGTGGGAGGCTCTGTTTGAGCCTCTCTTGTAATCATAGTTTTTACATTTGGGACTTTTGCACAGAGCTACAGCAAGCATCTGTGTTTTTGAAACATGAGCCAGATTTTGAACAAGGTTGTTTGGCACCATTTAACTGCATTTTTGGAGATATTTCCAGAATTCCAAAAGACTCTTCTATCCAGCTGGGATGAAAAATACATCGAACTGCTGCACAGTAGAGTAGATTTTCAACAGGTTTCCTAAGATGCATGTCTTCTGTTCAGCCAAACAAAGGTTATGACATATCTCCTTTCTTGTCTTGTATGATGCATCTAGATTTAGCTTTGTTTTAACTGTATTGTTGGGATTGGAAGTTCATTCTTGACCTGGAAAACACAGTCTCACCACAAGGTCCACTCCGGAGCTGCTTTTGATTCATTTATATTATATCACGTGACACAAAAGCTCCAGAACAGCCTAGTAATACATTCATTTCTTGTGTCGATCAGTCAAGAGGAGATGTCACTGTGAATTGCCAACCTTGTATAAGAAATAAATAAATAGGAAATTGCAAATTAGTTAAAAGCCATCATTGTGGCACAGTAGCCAAATATTTACCATTCTGCCTGGATATATGAGCCTTTTAGGAATCTGGAAATTTCTTATAACTGGGATTAATCTTGTCAAATAACCTGCAAGGTTTTTAAAGATGGACTTATATTTATCCTTCAGAAAAGTTGTGTGCTTAACGTTGTGGTTCAAATGTAGACCTAATTATCACTGCAACACCTTCGTAATGTAAAAGCAATGGATACTTGAGAGGCAAACTGTTGATATGCTGTTCCATGAAATTAAAAGCAAGACGAGGGGCCTGTGATCATGCTTGCAGCTCTGTGAGGCCAGGCAGAGCAGTGTGTTGCGCCACATGCTAACATGCTCATAATGACAGGGCTAATGCAATTAAGTTAATGCGTACTATGTTCACTGTCTTAGTTTAGCATATTAGCATGCTCACATTTGGTATGTAGCACTAAAGGCAAAGTGCAGCTGAGGCAGATGGGAATGTCATCAGTTTTGCAGGGATTTGGTCATAAACCGCACATTGTATTGGACAAATAAAAAATTGACTCGATTAATGAATAATTGTAGAAATTCATGGCGATCCATTCAACAGATCTTTCAGTCTAAACCAAAGTGTTGGACAGACTATACTTTGCTAAAAACTGGGTCCAACTTGTGAACCAAACTTACCCCTTACCAGTGCCTCTCGGGCATTTCATATCCAGTCCCAAATCACTAGTAGCATGAAGTCTTGCCTCTGTTTGACCTTTAAGTTTTTCTAAGATGAAAAGTAAAAAAGAGCATTTAGAATTCCTTCCTCTTTCTTATACCTGGTCTCCATCTGTCTTTACTGTGCAGTTTCTCTGACTCACATCCCATTTTCACAAACCACTTCCCAACCAAAATGGAAACTAGGCCTCAAGTAAATTCATTATCACTTTTCCTTCAGACTTCCTCTCCCCTGCCACCTCCCTTTAAGGCCGAAGCTCAAGGGAACGAACCTGGAGACAAACTCATTTTCACCGAGGCTAGTCCAGACAATCCAGATACATCACATCTATCAGGAGGTGGGATGTTGGGTCAGAATGCGCAGGAAGAACATCACTGTGGAGTGAAAGATGTTTTGTGTGAATTGTTGGGTTAATGGCATTTTCTGAGGTCATTGAGAAGGACGGTGAGAGAAATAGAAATAAAGACAGTGTGTGCTACGTCTTTGCATATTATCTGTCAGTGTGAACCAGAAACCAAAACTGTGTAAGTGGCTGAAACTGGACGCTGAAATAGGGACTCTGAACTGCTTTGGCCACCGCAACCCAAAGCAATCACTCAAATCACTCTTTATAAACCACCAAAAGCTACAATAAGCACCATTTCAGTTCACAACAGCAAGTTAACGCGTCTCCCTTCATATCACCATGTTTATCGGCATTGATTTGTTGCCAGTTAAGTGTTAGGTTCCATTTGTTGCTAGTCCTGTTACATTCAGGTCCGTACGAAACTAGCCTGTACAAGCTTATATTACAAGGTTAATAACTCAGCAGCCACTTATTTGTGATGGTATTCACATTATGATTTTTTTTGGGGTGGCTTTTGCTGTCTTTTAATGAGGAAGTAACATACTGTGGGTCACTGCGGAGCTGACAACAGTGCCTTCAGTCAACAGTGAGGAGCTCGACTGCTAAAAACTCCAGATTCAGTCACTGACAAAACTGATTAAATAGGAGGAGGTAAGTACTTGTCTGTACGTGTACTGTTTTTGCATATAAGTGTTGCAAGAGTCTCTTGGTATAAGACTTTTGGTATTATCAACCCTGATTATCAGAATCAGAATAGTTAATCCTTGAGGTCATTTTTAAGGCCAAAAGGCCAAAAATGAACTGATTCCAGGTTCACACGTGAGAATTTGCTGTCTTCTCTGGTTTATAGGACTGTAAACTGAATATCATTCGGAGTATTACACAAAAAGCTGACTTTTTAGATGACACTTTAAAATTGTGTAAGAATTTTTTGTATTATTTGACATTTAACCGACTAAATGATTGAAGGGAAAAAAAAGCCCCCTGTCTTCTCAACTGTTTCACACAGCGAGCAGGGTGGGACACAGCACACTGAATACACCCTGCTGACAGTATGGAAAGAAACAGTGTTCACAGATTCGACTAATCCAAAATGAGAAGTGGCAGAGAACAATATACGCATCTCTAAGGCAATCACACAGCTACAAAACTTCCTGATCAAAGTGAAGGCGCAAGTTCCCCAGCAGTAACAGGAAATTACAGAAAGTGGTGAAATAAACTGTGTAGCAGAACGATCGAGAACCCTGGAGATGCAGCGTTAGGTGCAGAGAAATAATCCCAACATAATATATTGATGACAACCCAACTAAGCATAGGTCTTAATCTATTTTGATTTTTTTTTTTTGTGACAAGAACCACATGAACTACTTGCAAACACTGACTTCTAAACACTCCACAGTGGTTCACAGTAGACAGCAGGAACACGAAGTGACTTAGTGCTCTGATCCCAGAAACATGATGCAGTGAATAGAGAATCACTGGTCATGCAGGCAAGTAAACAGAAAACAGAGCTGTGACACATGCAAAGCAGAGCCTACTGTCTTATGCAGATACACCCCACTCCCATCTGTTCACCGCTATAATCATCGCATGTTCTGGTGACTTTATCATGATTTTTGTGCAAAACATTTGTGAGATTAAACCCAGAGTTACATTATTCACAACAAAAACGCTACATGCACTTGTGAAAAGTTCCAAATCTGGTTGTTCACAGACATCTCAGCAAATTTTTTTTTTCCTTGCTACTTCACCGGCAGCAGTGCCAGAAAACAGGGTCAAGTTCAGGCTGCATTTGCCCTGCTGCATTTCAATGACTGCTTACATTGTTGTCACCAGCAGAGAAAAAGCCCCCGCTTCGAGAAATGCAAACGCATGCTGCTGGGATGCAAACACACAATGCCACACAGACACACACACGTCCATATAATAATGCTTACACACAATGCCATCAAAACACTGCACAGACAAACGGACAAGAGTGTACACACACATGCGAACACAGTTGCTGCAGCACAATCAGATCCGCTCGGTACAATAGTGTTGTTTGAATGGGGTCAAACAATGGAGCTCTTTGGCATCTGAATCGAGCCATATGACGAGTGTCTCAGGAGGCTGAATAGACGGCTTCAGCCTCCTACACACTCGCTCCTCTGGCCCTGACAATATGCGTCAGAGCGCCGCCTGTTACTGTGGACTAAAATATCCATTATTAGCATGGAAGCAGCAACTCATTAGCATCCAGGCTAATTCTATAGTGAGATGCTAATTTGCATATGTGCAGCCTCTTGCACACATCCTACAATGGCCAGAAAACAGAGAAAGTAATTGGCATCAGACAACAGTATACGTTCATTGAAACCCTAAACATTGCACTAACAACTTTTCAACCTTTCTGTAATGGCTGGAAGACTCAACAACATCTGAACATACAGCAACGTACAGAGGGCATCCAATCAAGTTACCTGAGCAACTTTTTGCAAAAATTGTAGAAAATAGTTGCAATTTAGCTTGGAAACAGTTTAAAAAGCACTTTCACAAGTTAGATCAAGCAATTAAAAAAGACTGCAGAATATGGATATATAAACAATTAAATAGTCAAAGAAGCATGAATGAAACGTGCCAAATATACTCATCACACAAGAGGATGTTACACAAAAAGCCAATTCATAAATCCTGTGGAAGCTGGACTTGAGTAAGTGCGTGTTGTTGAGTAAATGCGTGCTGCAACAGCATGTCTCCCCAGGCCCAGGCTGCTCAGGGATATCAAATACATGCAGAGGCGAGTAGATGGGGAAGATTATGAAGGACACAGATGGGGGAAACATTTCTTGATGTCAGCATGACTTCTCTGCCAAAACATGACAGACAGATAAGGTGACGGAAAAGGACAGAAGTATAGAGCTCCTCAGTTCATATCCACAGACTCATGAGTGAAAGTCAGAGAGCGGTGAAAGTGCGGGTTAAAAAGAGAGACCTCTTCATACATCTTCTTTCCTCCCTTATCATTCCCACCTAACTCCCTCCACCCCAGGCCCCTGCCTCTTTTTCTCTCCCTCTAAGAAGAATGACAAAATGGGATGATTGTGAAGGGGCGCCTGGTTACCCTGGTAACAATAATGAGGGCATTGCATGGTAAATCCAATTTGCCACAGCACTCTCTGACTCATTTGAGGTGCACGTGTTTGAGTTAGTGTGTGCGTGCGACAACCACAATGTACCATACTGTAGCCCACCATGCATTTGGACACACACACACACACACACACACACACACACACACACACACACACACACACACACACACACACACACACAC
>JBBPCS010001434.1:3804-15100 GCA_037974645.1 Hollardia meadi
GCCCCCCCCCCGCCCCCCCCCCCCCCCCACACTGCATGCTGTGCAAATAAAAACAGTTTTATTGTCAAATAATGTTTAAAAAAAATTCTGCTGAAGCGGCTTTAACTGATAGGATTGATGACTTGTGTTGAAATGTGTTCAGCATCTTCTGATTTTGTGTGAAATAGATCCATGGAGTGCTTCTATTCTTATATACCTGAATGGGCATTTCTAGTGTGGCTCTGTTCCAATTTCATTTTTGGACCAATAATCATAAAAACACTTCCTTTACTTTGGGGAGCGTTTTTAAGCCTTTGATTTCTTCTGGAGGCCTACATGCTCAATAATGTGTTCAAGTATTGTATAAATAGAGAATATAACAATGCATGTGTAACTAATACTTAGTGTGTACATATACAGTATATGAGACTGCCGTGTGTTTATATATCCAGCCAGTGTGCTGCAGGCCATGGCTGTGCTGGTCTGTGCCGAGATGTACCAGGTGAAACGTCTCCAGCATCTGTGTGAAGTGTGTGTGTGCGCTTACCTTCAGAGCATGCCCAGTAGAGAGCTGGCATCAACAGGTATCAGCGTGATTCGACTACTCCGCCGAGCAAAGGTCAGTGCAATTTCGAGTGAATGAGAAAGGGCAAGAGAGATGAATTGAGATGGCTCGTCAGTGTAAACTGATTACTACTCCTTTATGATACATTAGATACTCCTTTTAGCCTCCAAAATGCAAATGATGCGTATAGAGGAAATCTGGTTTACTTTTAACTTGCAGTAGCCCCAAGCCTCCATCTGTAACAGATATTCACAGATATCTGTTGAAAAGCGTCCTCACGAGAGTCCTTGTTGTCTGTCTTGACATGTCTTTTGTTTGAATCGATTCTCAGTGCCACAATGCAGAGCAGCTGTATGTTTGGCTCCTCCACTTTATTGCCAACAACTACCTGATCTTCAGCCACAAACCTGATTTCCTGGAGCTCTCAGGTCAGTGTGTACATTTTCAACCATTTGGCAAATAATGGCAAAACTAAACAGCTGATTTCAAGTTTTGAAACAGCTTCAGCTTCAGGCTTTGGAGGATCTGTTGTCCTCTTCCACTCAGTAGACTGCATGTAGGTTAGGATCCCTCTCTCTCAGATAGGAATGGTAGGCTGGTTCTCATTTCTTTCTTTCAAATGGACAAATATTTTCTTAAATACATGAGGTGTAATCAAGGTGTCCACCAATCTGTTGTGAAGTAAAATGAAACACTGTGTTGTCACTTAAAGAATTTCTTCAAATATCACTTTATATTATGATATTTATGAGTTTTATGAATCAAACATGGCCTGAGACACCTGTGAAAACCTCTGGATTTAATGGTACACTCCCATAATATGGCACAATATGGCAGAATTTATATATTGGACTGTGGGCTCACGCCTCCTTATAATATGATTAATACTCCAAGTTCATGCTTACTTTGATTGCTTCTACTTCATTATAGTAATATGCATAAAAGGCTACATGAATGCAGCCAAAAGTGGGTGAAGATTAACTGGAACATTGCTCTGTTTAGTAGCAGCAGCGTGTTTTATTGTCATTTGTCATACACACAAAAATCATTTAAGTTCATTGGACGGATATTGAAGGGCGTAAGGCCAGAATAAATAGACAGCACATGATCCATCACAGTCAATCCTCTACTGTTGGTGTAAACAAAACCTTATCAAATATTTTAGCCTTGTTGGCAGTGTTCATGGCAACAATCCAAGGAGTCTGTGTGTTCCAAGTACAGTAAATCTTGCTGCAATGGTTTTATCAGCAAAGCTGTGTTTATAATAGATTATAGTTGTGTTTATATGCGTTTCAGAGGAGGAGCGGGAGCAGGTGGAAAGGCTACGCTGGCCGTCCAGAGGCTACCTGCAGGAGCTTAGTGAGTACCAGCAGCGGCGACGCAAACTACGCAAGTCCCGCTGCATAGTCATGTGACCCCACCTGGGTGCCAAAAGCCTGTGGAAAACAGAGAGAGAGAACGGAGGAGGGAGACCAGGGGGAGAATAATGACAAACAGTTAGACTGGTCCTGCTGGATGAAGGGCTGATTCTGAAGAACGCTGTTGCAAAGGAAAATGACTCCTTAACCATTAGGACAATGTTTTTGAGCAATGACATGCAACGCTGTGACACACCTCTCTCCGCCCGGAGGAATGACTGAGAATCCTTGGCATAATGACTGATCCTTAAACATCACATGAATTTAAAATGACTGGCTGGCCACCTGCCAGAGGCTCTGTGAGAGATTAGATTTCTATTGGCTCATGCAAAATGGTGGATTTCCATTTCGAAGATGAACAATAACACAAAATGGCTCCATTAGGAGAACAGATATAACGAGTGACCACGCATCTGTTGAAACGCAGACCAGGATCAAACTGTTTCACACTACTTTAACGGGTAAAATGACTTCAAGTTGAAGGCTGATCTTCTGGAGGCTGGACACAGGGCTGCTCCTTCTTCGTTTAAACCTTGACCAATGATGCTCCTGTCCTGTTGGATCTAAAACATGTGAACACGTGCACATGCAGCATTTTTAAAGATGGAATAACGTCTGAGCCTCTAACTTCTCTGTGGCTTGATCCGCATTTCAGCCAAGCGGTGACTTATATCACCTTCCTTCAGAAACGGCTTGACAATAAATCTTCAAATTAAACTACACATAGCCTGTATCAAAATCAAATGCTCTATATACCAAATCCAGAACAATAATCAATGCATTTTTACGTTTCAGTTAAAGCCTGTGAGCTGAACTTTTTACACCATTTCCTTTGCAGGTTAAATATGAAATAATGGTGAAACGTCTTTATGTGTTAGCAATGAGACAAAACAATGGTTTGTCTCTGTCACACAAAAGGGCCAAAGCCTTTTGTAGCAAAACGACCATATCCCGAACGCAAGTTGTGGGGTGTCACGGTTTCGATTCTAAATCAAGCAAATTGAGCTTTCAATTTTAATCATCAAAATCAAAAGCAGGTTCGCTGATTCCCACAGTATTTTTTTTTTCCTTTCTCCTTTTCTGTCCAGGAAAAAAAAAACTTTAAAGACAACACTACCGGCATCTTGTCCAGACACTTACCCTGTGTGCCTGAAGACATGACTAGTACCAGTGGTAACCTTTTCAGAGATCCTTTATTTGGTTTGTTTAGGAAGAGGATTTACTCAGGACACATTTGAGAAATTGAACTTTGTCTCAAACTGAATTTCTATCTTTTGTCGTTTATTGTTGAATTTTTTGTTGAACTTTGGATTCTTATAATAAGAATATTATATTTTATATTATTTGACCTTGCCCATCCATAACCAGCAAAACTCACCAGGATAAAGTCAAGCTGTTGCTGTAAAATACCCGTATCTTTTTAAAGAAGAATTTGAAAATTTTAATGAGAGTTGGCAGGATGTAAAACCAATGATCTTTCGATCTTTACAAATCCAGATGTGACAGTCTAACGAATAACATAGCTGTAAGTGTTGGAAAAAAAAGAAGTTTAAATTGCAAAAATTTAACCCAATCGTGACCTTAAAATCAAAAGTAAAAATCGGATTACAGAATCGTGACACCTCTAACAAGTCGGTAAGTAAAAACCACAATGCCTTTGGGTGATACACACTTTTTATTTTATCATTTTTTTTATTTGAGAGGTTGTTTTTAATCTTGACAAGATTATGATTTATTGGTGCTGCAATTATTTTTGTAAACTATACTATGTGACATGGTTATGTTATGGAAGAGACAACTGGGTCACACTATTTTACAGTCTACTGTTTCACTGGTATTTCATTGAAAGGTGCATTATTATTATTATTATTTAAAAAAAACTGGGGTACAGTAAGATGGAACAACTTAATTTGTCACAAATCTAAAGCAAAAAAAATAAAAAGGGACATTTTGCAGCTTGTTTTTACTCAATGGATCAGTATCAGTCATTAATAGTCAACCAACAGTATGTATTTGTATCCAGTTCTTGTTGTAATTTAGTAGAGTTTAGCAAAAAGCTTTGTATGCAATACAAGAAAGCTGTCACTGTGACATTTTGACAGTGTACACGTGACATCAGTTGGTGTATTTAATCTGCTGCACCACGATCACGTCAAGCGTGTCTCCTAAAACATCCTCAGATAAATCCCAACCTAATCTTCAAAAAGAAAACCAGTAAATAACAGCTGAAAAACTGGACTGTAAAACAGTGCTGCATCCACACCCAGTGTGTTGAGATACATGTGGCTCCGCTGGGCCAGTGATGTACAGACTGTAGATAACCTGACGTCTGACTTTAAATAAAGACATGTTTTAGAATGAATATGCCGCAGTCTGGATGACTGTCTGTCTGCACTCTTCTGTGTCTGTATTATTTTGTACAGGGACAGCCAGGTGTATACTGGAGGCGTTTGTGTGCATTTTGGCTGCATTTGTCCAAAAACACTGTTTCTACCTCCCCTTTGCTCCAAGAAAATCCACCTGTTTTACAGTCAGATTAAAAGCATAAACATTTAAGTGTCTAAAACTATTTTTACATCAAAATTGGCCCATATATATATATATATATATGCATTTCTTTCAACGTGAGTAAACCAGCTAAAAATAGTGTACTAACACTGTGTGCAATAAAAAAAGATTTTAAAAAATCATCCCCATCCCCAGTTGGACCCCAACTTGTACTCACAACCCACAACCAATGGCGTTTGGAACACAGGTGATCAGTAAGGTGCCAGGGACCGACTTCACTGTTCCATCTGACGACACCAACAATGAAGGAATGTAGTTCTGGCTTTTTGAATTAAATAAGCTTATTATGTTCACAGATCATTAGGTCAGCCCACAGGTGTGATTCATGATACTTTGGGTCAGTACGTTGAAGTGGGCAAACAAGCGAGATGAGTTCGTCAGGACGTGGTAAGGCGATAGTCTGATCTCAGTATAACTTAAATAAATAAATCTTGTATAGGTGTCAGTTTGGGTGGACTGTAAAGGTCATGGCATTATCTTCATACTCATCGACCGTTCAGTAACCCACCTTCGTGCCCTGTATAGAAGCATCTGCATTCATTAGGTTTACCACTGAACAATTACCTCATATCTCTTCAAGCACCACCTCGGGCATCTCATTCCCTTTCACTTTCTACACTAATTACAGTTTACTGTTACTAATTAATGCAATTAATGTCTTGCTCTGGGTCTTCTGAGGGGTAATGCCTATACCTCCTCTTCCTGGCTGCTATTACAAATGCTTCCCCGTTTTACTTTGTGTCCCCCCCCCCCCCCCTCTTTCCACAGTCAAACACTCCCGTCTTTCACTTTAAATGAATGTGTGTGTCGGTGCATTGTCCTGTACCTGGGGGTCTCAAGTGGGTCACTGCAGGGCTCCAATAGACTGCAGCATGCCCTCCAGTTTACCACTCTCATGTAGCGCTGCCACGTCGCTGCCACCTCCGACGCACTCCTCGCCGATGAACACCCGTGGGACCTACATTCAAATCAGAGGACAAACAGGGAAACAACTGGTCACTAGCTTTCAGTGTTGTGATCGAGTTAAACGACATGACAATAAATGCCACAAATTGTCTACAACAGCTTTAGTTACTTTACAAGATTTGCGCATAAAAAAACATGTGAAGAACTTATAAAATCTGATGCTTTGTTGTGAACAAAGCATCAGATTTCATTATATTTTAGTTATAAGATCAGGGATCATCATGTTTATTTTTCACGTACACATACGATAAGCTGACTGATTTGTTTCAGACTTAGTTGTGCTACAAAAAGGGTACATGAGGTTATTGATAAGTTGCTACCTGTGCACTTCCTATTGGAGATTTCCTGATTGATTGCATGATGCTGAACAGAACATTCACTCATCATAACATTGTATTTTGAACTTTGACCCTCTTGCTCATACATCTGTTGCAGTCTGTATATAGTCCGTATATTCATGTATTGATTATACACAGAAGTCACACATGTAGTACTGTCTGTGCTCTCTCAGCGGTCAGAACAGCCAGAAAAGTATGCTGGTTGGCATACTGCAAAAAGTGACCGGATGCAGGAGGACATCCTGGTGTTTTTGGCATACTGCATTTGACATACTGGCTGGAGTACTTACTGGAGTGCAAAGCTAGATGTGTGCTTCTGTTTCCCTTGTTGCAAATGTGGTGGAAATAATGACAGATTTAGTTTTTCTAAGCAAGGCTGTAATGGTTGGAACTGCCAATTATTGCAGCTTCACATTTAGACTAGAAGACTATACTAGAGTCCATGTAAGAATAGATAATTAGATATAACATAAAGTTGTCCTCCTATAATGGGGTGCTAGAGGTGGGTTTATTAAATTAAAATGGCAGTAACAAGTCCTAAACTCTGTAAATAGGGTTAGTATTTTTTTTCCACAAGGTATCGTCTCAAACTCACTGGGAGTTTTGAATGGGTGGTGATAATTTGTGATGATTATTTTCATGTCATCAAGCTTTTGTTGACCCCAGATTTTGTTTTCTGCATCAATCCAGAGAAATAATCCCATTAGACCTACAAAAAAAAAGTCAGCTCTGTGGCACTCAACACAGTGGTTGGTGTCCAATCACCATCTCTTAATGTCTCTAGTATTTTAACTTGGGATTTCATAAACTATTATTGTAATAAAGCTTCAACTTATTTTTGCACAATATAAGCCTCTTGCTAATTGCTCCTGTTTGGGGAAGCCATAAATTTGGTCACACAACACATGTAACGATAACAGTAAGGATTTAAGCGTTCCTCCTGCCCTGTTGTCAGGAAAGGAACACTACATAAGAAAACTTCAGATTTTGTTTAACCGGAAGAAAAATGTTGATATAAAAATACAAAGAAATTGGGTTTTTTTTTTGTCATTTTCTTAGCATATATTGGGGATAAAAAAGACATTTTTCATTTCAGCTCGACTCGAAAAAATAAGCTAAACCTTTAATTCATCATCTGCGGTTTCACTGCCATGACGTTAAAATTACCTTCACTCTTTTCCTCTACAGTGGTAAACTATTCCATTAGATACGCATTTAACATCTTGTTTTTTTTTCATGCTGTTCAAAGAGAAACTCTTGCCTTGTTTATAGTATGACAAAGCAACATTTTGTTTACCGTGCGGGCTCCTGTCAGTTCCAGGAAGTAGTCTTGTACGCTGCCCATGTCGCTGCGTCCACTAATATCAATGTACTCTAAATGTCCCGGCTTGAACTTGTATTTGGACAAAACGTCTTTGGCCATAATGCAGTACGGGCACGTTGGCTTCATGAACAGCACTACTTTGTCTCCTTTAATTTTGGCCTGGACGAACTGCTGCGCCATTTTACGTCGGTCGGTAAAGATGGTCAGTGATCAGAGAGCAAAAGTGAGATGAACGGAGGAAAAGAAAGACGATCGCTCTGCGTTTTGTCAATTATGTAAATCAGGATGACGTAAAAGCCCCCCCCCCCTCCCATCTTAAAGAGATACTTCCCACGAGCGCGCAACTTCACGATTTTTTGAAGACAAGGTTGCAAAAAAATGAATACCACTCAAGCTGACAATAATTATCATGGTATCAACAGCCTTACCACATGCCTTCCATTAAGTAAAGTGCAAACAGATTATTTTCCCAGAGCAACACCTAAACTAAAGCTAAACCATAAACTAAAATAATCTTAGCGTGTGACAGAGGGCTGCTCTACACGTCAGGGTCACAAGATAGCTAATAATGAAGGATCCTCAGTTGATATTGCACTTCAGTAGAGCAAATCTTCAATCAATCATATGACCAAACTTATTTGACTTGCAGTGAACTTGGGAAAATGGCTTTGCTTGACTGGAAATCTATCCCCGATTTAGGAGCGACAGGAAGTAAAGTTCATTAGTTTCGTTGCAACTCAAGCGGATATCATATTACTGACCTTTGGGATGAATTACCGTACAACATAATTTAAGTTACCTCTCTGTGATGCAGAGGGCCACTAAGAAAGTTGTTTCATTCAGCAATAGGGCTACATTTAATAGTGAGAGCAGCGTGATTACAACCAAAGCCAAGTTTTATAAAGTCAGAAACACTTTATAGTCTTCTGTTTAAAGCACGTCTCACCAGTTTTTCTCAGTTATAAAAGTAAACTACATGGAATCTGGAGGCGTGTTCTGCCTCCAACAATCATCTACATCTCATCATTTACAGCTATAATTCAACTGTATGTACCAAGAACCATCAAGAACCAATATGTTATTAACTTATCTACATTTTACCCATGAATAAATGTATAATTCATTGTAACAGCATACTGCTGTAATAACACTCTGAACCGGTAGTTGGCTTAAAAGGGTTTTATAGACTACTGGTAATTCAGAATATGCAGGTGTAGACCACCTTCAAATCTTACTTTACTCTTGAGAGCTTTTATAAGATTTACTATTCAGTCGTAACAAAAATAACATCACACATTAGAGGCCACATGTGGGTGAGACTAAAGTGGTAACCATCGTTAATGGTGTGCTGCTCAAACACATGACGGAGAACTTCCCTTTAATGGTTTAATGGTAGGTTGTGGGTAATTCAAAAGGAG
This sequence comes from Hollardia meadi, assembly GCA_037974645.1. NCBI lineage: Eukaryota > Metazoa > Chordata > Actinopteri > Tetraodontiformes > Triacanthodidae > Hollardia > Hollardia meadi. The sequence continues at coordinate 12,381 of JBBPCS010001434.1, forward strand.
AGGAAAACACTCAGTGAACTCAGTCTTCTATAACTTAGTATCACTTTTTCTTTGCAAGATTAAGCTCTCGTTTTTTCTTCAGCAATAACTTGCTCACTAATTTACTATACAGCCACATGAGTCTCTTGAACACCACATTCTATTTCAAACGCATGGAAGGCAAACCATAAAGGACATATAACAGAAGACATTTTCCAGGTAAAACTAAGTGGATCTTTATTGAAATTTTATCTCCGTTTTATTGAAATGACATTTTTAAATGGGCAGGAGCCGACTTCATACTTGATTTTCAGTGGTATCTTTTATCAAAACACTGCCACGGCATTTTTTGTCACTTCCACATTAAGCCTCTTAATCCAACAGCGTCTTTCTTCTTCCCACCACGAGTCACTTAATGCCATTTCATGTTGATCAGACCCGATTAAGTAAGTCTCTTTTTGATAAAGAGCGATTTTTGGAAGGCTGAGAAGAGGATACAAGTGATGGATAACACCTTGAAGGCTGTATGTGAAGCTCTAGTCTCATAAATTTGTTGAAGTGGCCCTTCGTGATGCTCCAAATTCTAAGACGATTACAAGGGGGAAAAAACCCCAAAAGACTGACCCTGTCGCCCACATCCATAGTAAGTGTAGATATCAGGTAGAACCTGAACTCGTGTGAACTCTTTGTATCTGCTGCTGTGACACGTCCAAGATACAAGTGCTGTTTTTTTTTTGTAAAACTAAGTTTAGAATTCTGCTAAATTGATTCTGACAGCAAAACAAAACAGCCAGTCTGCTGCAGAGGCCGACTATTTGACAGTGCCACAACCAAAATATATGTGAACTAGAACCGGCCAGTATTTACTTAAATCTCAAAAAAAAAAAAAAAAGGGCCGCATTTTTTTCCAAATACAGAACACAGACTCTACCATGTCAGCACTAGCTGAATATTTGCTCAGTTTCCACTTTATTATTAGGTACACCTGTACAACGAAGATAAGACAGATGTTGTGACTGGACTGTTGTGCTAATTGCATTCAATTGTACGGGTGTACCTAATAAAGTGGCCACTGACTGTATGTGCCAGACCAGACTGCTGAGAAGTGGCTGACCACTGCAAAAGTTCCAATTGTTGATCTTTATAGTGGCACAGTGACACAGTTCCTCTTCACATTCCCAAATGTAATGGCGTTTTACTTTTTCTTCATTGAATAAGACATTTATTCAAGCATTAATGTCTCTTAACATTAATCCCCAAACAGAAATTGTACTCCATGGATGCAGTACCAGAGAAGTATTTAATTTTTGGCAAACATTCTAACACAGCTTTGTAAACAATTTTCCCTTGTTGAAATCAAGAATTTTCACAGAAGCCATTCATCCATCAAACTAAATTGGTATCAATGTTGAAGAAAAAAAAAAAATGCTTCTTTGAAATCTTTCACTGCTCCGCAGAACTCAAACTGAGAATCAAATACATTTTAGATCATAATACAGGTTTCTCCTCTGGTGGATGACAAGTTCTGGCTTCTTTCTAAAACAGAAACAGAAGACTGTTTGCCACTGGATAAAGCTGAAGAGGTTGGCGCAGTCCTTTCCAGGTTCTAGACATGAACCATTCTGGAAAATTAGGATCTTCTATATCTTTTCAATTAAGATCAGGTACTGTTACTCCTGCCAGGTTGCTCCCGAGTGCTCTGGCTGGTTTAACACTATAGCAGCTTTTTTTTCTTTCTTTTTCTCCTGTTTCTCACTTTTTTCTCCACATTTCAATGTTTTCTTTCACCTGTCACTCCACATAATGCACAACCATACACACACACACACACACACACACACACACACTCATACAAGTTTGTAACACTCCTTCCAGACTTCACATCTCTTCCTTCCTCCAGCACTCAGACATCAACACGCACACACACACAACCTGTTTCCAGGCAGTTATAGTTCCTTTGTTTAGCCTGTAATGTCTAAGGGTCGGCCCAACTTGGCGTTTCTGAGTGTAAGGCATCAATAATGCACCGTGAACACTGAACACTGAGGGGAATACTGCCCCCTATTGAGGGGATTATATTCCTAGTTACATCACCCTCACCACCCAATGAAGCCATTACAACTAAATTTACAATCCATGCGCACACACAGTTGTTGCTTAACAATCAGCTTGTGATTTTTCCTGCCCGTCTCATTTCCTTCCTCCTCCACCTCAAACACAGCAACTACGGCCATGTGCTGAAGCAAGGTTAGCCAGTATAGTTTTTTATGAAAGGATAGGAAATGAGGCAGGGGGACATCTTCGCCAAATGAGATGACATAATGGAATTTGCGTGCAAAATGGCTTCACAGAGTTAAAATACATAAGGCCCGCGGTCATTTTTTTTTTGCATTGTTTTCAACAAAAGTTAAACAATATATCATCTGTAGACTCTTCTTTTGCACTATGAGCCCCAAAATAAATAGATCTCCGTCTTTTTTTTTTTTTAACTTAAATATTGTTAATTATTTCCGTGATGCTGAAAAATACTTTTTTTGTTCTTTTTTTGCCTGAACATAAAGTCCTTCAAGGGTTAGAAGAGTTGACGTTTTTCCCCAAACCCCTTCACACATGCAGGCAGCCCCTTCCACTAGTCCAGTGGTATGAAATTCCACAGGAGCTCATTGAGAACGAAAAAAAACAAAACCATAATGAAAGCAAAAGGAAAAAGATGGGGGGGGGGGGGGGGGGGTAAATTCCAA
>JBBPCS010001436.1:0-13755 GCA_037974645.1 Hollardia meadi
CACACACACACACACACACACACACACACACACACACACACACACACACACACACACACACGCACGCACACACACACGCACGCACACACAAACACACATTTTAGTAACCAGCTTATACCTTGATCCTCATTTCTTCCAGCGCATATGCCTCCTGAGATTCTTCACACTAAATCCTGTCAGTTTGCATAAATGCCAACAAACTCACATGCAGACACGTGCAAACACAATGCACACACACACACCTATGCAGTGACAAATATACACATTTTTTCACCCAATGAGTCACATTTGAAACGATCAGGTGCTTTGTGGTAACACATGTGCAAGGCAGGGTTGCTATTGTCAGAACTTGCGAATGGCGGCGGTGTTTGAAAGAAGCACCTTTCCCTATAGATGCTCTTTGCTGCAGCCTGAGGAAGCAGAGCAGGAGTATGGTTAATTTATAAAAGTGACTTGAAGTCAAGAGCAGCTACTGTACAGTCTGAGACAGTGACAGTAGACAGGGAATGTATCTCACATGCATGCAGTCAGGTGGTGAAGAGGATTCAGGGCATCGTTCCCACTGATGAGCTCACCTCCGGGTGTCAGCCAGCTTGTCCCTGCCCAGAAAAAAATCACCCTTGGCGAGACGGCAACCCATGACCCTGCCTTTCAGAGCTGACAAGCGATAGAGGAGAGCGGAAATCAATTGTGTTTGATGCAGTGGAGAAAGGTCAGAGGGCAAAGAAAAAAATAGAGATCAAGGGGAAGATAGACTGGGAAAGACACATCTTGTCATCATCTTCTCATCTGCAATGTTAATTTGCTCTTTCCTTGCAACTTGATGTAAATGTGAATACTGCTAAACTGACTGTAGAGGTGGAGACCTTTTGGCACCGTGTATGGCTTAAAGAGCAAGGATAAACAGAGTCATTATTGATTTCCATTGATGATCTTTAGTTGCTCTTTGCACTGGGAATCATCTTTTGGCTGTATTTTTCATTTTCCTGTGTGGTATTTTGGGAGTTTGAAAGATTTTAAACCAAAATAATGTCATGCAAAAATGTCTTCACACTGCATTTGTCTTGTGTGCACTGTCTGTGCTATCTCTCGGATGCACTGGTTTTGTCAGAGCGTCAAGCCCAGTCGTGTTGAGTCGGGTTGGTTTTTCTCTCTAAAGGGGCTGAAAAGAATTAGCAGAGATTTTTTTTTAACCAGGTCGTGCTCGGTATACAAACAAAACATGCCCAGTGGACCTCATTAGTAGTCTGAGATAGCAAATTACCACTGACCATCACGTGGACTTTAAACAGCCTCACTTGGCTTTCTATGAAAAGTTCTTAGACTGAAATATACTGCCTGATTATTCTGGGTAAATAATAAGCATAAAAATGCATGTAAACACCGAACCACACATCATGTGGTGGTCACAGTTGGAAGCTTGTTTTTATGAAGGGGGTTGTTATATATTTTACTGCATCAAGCTCACTTTGAGGAAAATCCATAATTTATTGACTTTGCGATCATTTTGGCAATTCTCTGAACCATTTTAGAAACCTAGTTATTAATTATTTATTGGCTGCATTGAATCCACAAGAAAGCAGAGAATCTTTGTGTCTTTTGGGAGATCACAGAATAATTTATGTGTTATATATTTGAGTGAGAAAGTCTTGCAGTTATGTAAGGGTGTTGCTGCTGTCAGACTAATAGCACCCTGGAGTCCTTACAGCTCTATGAGAAGATATTCTGGCGAACTAGGTTGTTGTCTTCCTTCAGTCCAGATTCAACAAAGCAAACCACTGGTGCTTAAATGCTAAAAGCCTTTAATCTATTGACTAGATGCAGTGAGGCAAGTATTAAAAATGCCCTTAATATCTCATATATTTTAAATATTTTGCACTATTTAAGTATAGCCCATGCAATTAAAGCCATTTGATGGTTCAAATTAAAAACAGAACTAAAGACTAAGGCTGTTATCTTGGTCAACATCCCTGATTAAAGGAGTGCAGTTTAAATTATTTTATAGGAAATTCTATTTTATGATATGCTGGTAAAACAAAGAAGCAAAGACAGGATTCCTCTACAAAGAAAATGCCTTGTTTGCTTCCGTTGGTAAAATGCAGGCCCTACATTTTTGTTTTACAGCTGGATGCAAGGCTCATTTCACCAATAATTGCTCCATGTCATTACCACTGAGTCGCTGTTGATTGGGCCTCTGACTGATCCTGATTACAGTGGAGAGTGCACCGTCATTGTTTCCCCCCCCGACAATAGCTACAGTACATCCCTCAATATAAAGCTGTATAAAAGTTTCTTTTAAATATGACAGACAGTTTAATTTTATTGCACTAAATAAAACACTTTATTTCAATATATTATACATTTCAGAAAAATGGTGCATTTGCAGCCAGTTAGGCTACATGAGAAGCCTTAGGCTACATGTTAGGCTACATGAGAAGTGCAATGTCACTCTTATGTATGTTAAATATGAAGCTAGAGCCAGGAGATGGTCAGCTTAACTTGACTGCTAGCATAAGGAAAAAGCTAGGAAGTTACTACACCCTGTCAAGAAATATCCCATAACTCCCCTAAAACATACTGCTTGAAAAAACAGATTTTCGACCCTGTAAACGCCCGCAAACTTTGCTGTTTCCTGGCAATTATCAGCTTTAACCTGTGCCATAAATTACAGCCAGCCTGTAGTGAGCTGTGATTTAGATTTTCCCCTGGTGGCTGGTTGCAGTATAGGTCATAAATCCCTCCTGCTCCACGGTAGCAGATGGGACATGGACCAAACTAAAAACTCAAAGACGTCAAGTAAATTTTTCCCAAAGATGGTTTCTGTCATTTTAGGTATGTAGTTCTTATCACACTGATGTACGTTCAAATTTTCATTTTTCATTTTTTGGTGTTAATTTGTTATTTGATGCTATAAAAATGGGGTGTGACGTCATGACTGACAGCTGAGCCCTGCTCGCGACTGAGTTGGCCATGTGCAAACCATGTGTATTCTACAAGTTTCCGCTCCCACAAATCGTGGTAAAGACTGATTCCACTCACTCATGCCAAACAAGAACTGATGAGATATGAGCAGTTTGTTCTGGTGAAAGAAAAAAAGTCCGGCAAACAATATCTTGGATGTAGCCCCAATTATAATTCAAGTCACTCTTTGACATTAACTGCTGGAAATGCCTCAGGCCATTTGAGTTTGTTAGCTACAGTAGGCAAAGGTTATGTTTAAACTAATTTCCTCATCATGGATGAAAACAAGTCAGTAGCCTAAAAGTCAGATTTTTAATTGATATGTGAAGACAGACAGACAGACATAATACAAGACAACATGCAGCATTTCTGTTAATAATAAAATAAATATTGAATATGGAGGCTCATTTAAAGGGTTGTTGTAAAAATTAAACTGTTCTTTCTATTTGCTTAATATTTCATTCATTATAATTTGTTTTTAAGGCAATAAGTTATAGCCACCTCACAATTAGAAGATGATTTTACTTTTGTTACCAGGCTTACTGCACACGTCAAAGTGCATCAATTCGTAGAAGGAACATGATTCAGCTTTAACGTTCATGGGTGCCACAGCAGGAAATCAAACTAACCCTGTGTTATAGGTACTGAGAGACAAGGGCATACACACACATATGATGAAGTTTTTGCTTGTGTGTATCAAATCCAGTTGGACCAAAGCTGTCAGGAAAGATTATATACTACATTAAGCCCTCACATGCATACATTATGGGTGTCCCTATCCTCTTCTGTCCTCACTGGGGCAATTTCAGAGACCAGAAAACAGGAGGAAATCATGGAATGGATGAAGTGTGCGGTGAGGTAGATTGAAGAAGGGATACAGAGGAGCCACCATTGACTGCAGCAGAAGAATGAGTGAGCAGGAGGAAAAAGGGGGAGGGCAGAGTGGTAATGAGGTACAGTGAGGGAGCTGGAGAGCGAGAAAGGAGAAGAGAGAAAGGAAGGGGAGGCGGCATCTGCTCACTGCAGAGCCTTTCATTGATAAAGTAGTGCTTGTGTGAGCCAGAAGACTGCAGCTGGACGCAACACACACACACGCCTCACCATGCTCTCACACACACACTTCCTGGCTGTTTGTTTACAGGCTGACACCAAGGCAGCATCAATGCTTACAGTGCACTCCACACAACTGCACCACTGAGGACATACTGATCACATAGTGAGATGCTCTTATTGAAACGGAGAGCAACATCATCAGCCTCCTCTTCTCTCCACCCTCTTTTGTGGGCATAATTCAGTGGACGACAGCGAAGGGACACCTGTGACTGAAGAGCAGGAGTTGGTGCATCTGATCTGGGACCAGTTTGCAGAGGAGTCCCCGGGTCAAAAAGCGGAACCAGCCAACGCACCGGCATAAAGGTACGGAGGGATGAAGGCATGCATGCATACATACACATGCACACTTTGGAGGAATATGAAAACACACTCAGCATGAGAATACACTAACACACGTATGGGTAAACTTCACACACATATCAGACAGTTTACTTAGAGGCTTTCTGTGAGACTCCTGTAAACAACGCTGTTTCCACCTCAAAGCAACAGGAGCTTGTGCCCTTCTCCTCCTCTTCCTCCTCTCTCCATCTGTTTTGCGTGCATCTTTCTCTCTTAGTTCCGCCCTATCGTTCTCTCCATCCTGACACCTAGTTTGTTCCATCTCATTCTCATTGCCACCTCTCTCTCTCTCACATTTTAGCCCATCCACTTCCTCCTCCACTTCCACACGCACTTCTCCTCCTCCTACCTCGCATCCTCTTTTTTGTCACCTCCCTCCCCCAAACATCTCCCTCATTTGCTGTCCCGCACCAGACACGGCAAAAGCCACAGCTTTCTCCTCATGCCTTAAGCAGCTCTCCTCCTTGTCTCTCTCTCTCTCTCTTTCACTCCCCATCAGTCTTTCTGTCATCCTGGGATCTACGGAGGCAAGCGGAGTGCCGGTGTCGGCCATGAAGCTGGTGAACGGGGGAGGAGGAGGAGGTGGTGGGGGAGGTGGAGGAGGTGCAGGAGTGGGAGGAGGGGGAGAGAAGACTGCCTTTTCCTTTAAGAAGTGCTCAGCTTTCCAGTTTGTCAAGAGAAAGGTGAGTTTGGGGGATACACTCTCAGATTTTTTGGGATAGATGCACAAGCACTTACACAACCAGAGTGAGAGGTGTATTGGCTGAGAGAAGAGGTGTCACAGCCGGAGTGTTTCCCCTCTCTCTCTTTTTGTGTGTGTTTGCATGTGTGTGTGTGTGTGCATGCATGCATGCATGCATGCCAGAGATGATGTCATTGTGAGAGCGAAGCCGCGCTAAGCAGGCGCAAGGTGCTGTTCCATGGGTATCAGGATTTACTGTGTGTGTGACTGTGTTCCTCTGTGCATGTGTGTGTGTGTGCTCCAAAACATTGTTGCATTATAGAAACCACAAGTGTCTGTTGTGTAGAAAAAACATGACATCATAGAGCTGGCGAGCTCCTACACTTTAGGATCTACTCAGCATATTCTGCATTATGCTGCAGTGCTGTCACAAGGTTTATTTCCTGCATAACGTTCATGGTTTGCCTTAAATGGCTTCCTTGGATGGTGTATGTGTGTGTGTGCTGACATTTCCAAAAACAAAAGTACAATTTGTGATTTAATGGACTACAGAAATGCACTTAGTGGACATTTGGTGCATCTTTCTAATTAGGCACATAAAGATGTTATAAGTTGTAACTAATGGATTTAGTAATGGTCAATAAATCATTTGTTGTCTTTTTAATATGGAATTTATTAACTTTAACAAATGCAGATATTTCAACCTCAATCTTATGCCAATAACTTTATTCAAATTACAGATATAGCCTACTTTTAATATTAGCAGCAGGATCCCTTATATGTCTTGGGCAATTTGATTGAAGAGTTATGACCAAATTATCAAACTTCAGACTTTATGGATTATTAAAGTGGAATAAAGGTTATTAATGACCCGTTAACTTAATTTGTAACAGCAGGCTTGATGGGTTATTTTAAAGTGAGGAATTCATTGACCCTTATTAATGACTTACTTTATCATGAACCATTTAAGGCTGCAGTTATGAATCTTAGCAAGTCGCTAATAAAGGGTCATTGTTGTTTCTGGTTAAATGAGACATCAAAATGAGAGAAAGTGGTAGCTAAAAGCAAAAAGTAAGGTTTACTCTGATTAAATATCTCTTCTTTTTTTTCTTTTTTTTTTACATTTAGGCTACCTTACATTGCATTTACATTTTATAGACCAAATGATAATATCGAAATGGTGATAATTAAAACTATTGTTAGTTACAGCCATAAACTGAAGTAAACAATCTGGAAGAGACTAAACATCCATTTAAATACTCATGTCATGTGCTGGCAATCCTTGCACGCTATGCTTCTGTAAGTGAATCAAAACATCAAATATAATAAATCAAAGTAGATTTTTTTTTTTTTTTAAAGTAGAAAAGCAACAGTGTTTCACAAGAGAGGTGATGCACTGGTATGTCCGTTGTTACCTGGTGGATTAATAATGTGAATTACTGTAAAGTTGGTTGACACAGTCGGATGTTGTTTGAATTGTGGACTTTATTTTATGCTGTAATCTGCCCAAACCTCCATTAGCATTTGTTACACTCACTCACAATACGCCAAGTTAAACTGCTGCTACTGCTACTACTGCTTCCCCAACTCTGAATAATTTGCAGCTGATTTACATGAGATCAAAAGAAAACATTGAGTAATATGACTGGGGGGGTATGATGGGGGAGGAAGTGACTAACCTTACTTCTAGCCTGTGGATGAGAGTTGCGTTTTTTGCATTCCTTAAATAATCACTGTAGTGCTTTGGGAATATGGCGCAACATTATCTCTTTCATTACCCAATCCGTGTAATAATAATAATGATAATAAATCCGGTAATAAGGTTTATTGTACAGATTATTAAGTATGACATTTTCAGCCTCAGACAGGGAGTGAATATGTCTCAGGATAAATTGCCAACGATCGACAATCTTTTATGCACATATTCCTCAGCTTCAGGTCGCTGAGTAGATTTACACTTTTCTATCCCGGCTGTGTCATCGACGTGTGTTCTTGCTCGCAACCGGGCTTTCCAACGTTTGTGTTGGTCTCAGATGGCGTACAGTATGGTGTGGATCACTGATGACTCGGCTGGATAATATGGGCAGATTGTGTTGTGTTAACGCCCACACACAAACACACATGCACTCCCACAGGCACATTCTGCTGCAACGAGGGATTTTTTTTTTTCATGTATTCATATCAATCAGTAATTAAAAGCCTGAGTATCTATCCATCTAGCTGTTCTGTTCTATTGTTCTGCCTCTCTTTTGCATATTTCTGTATAAAACTAGCCCTCCTTAAACAGAAGCTTCCAGATACGCATCAGCACACAGCCCCAAATCAGAATAAATGCCTGCTGCTTCTGTTTCAGGGCTTATTTGCCTCTCTATTTGTGTCTACATAAGCCTAATCACATAATGGGGAGAGTTCAGGCAGAGTACTGTGTCACGCAAAAGAGTAAGGGAAGTGATGGAAAGGAAAGATAAAATCACCGGGTCTTTGCATGTGTTTTTGTCTGTGAGTTTGGACTGTACACTACATTTCAGATGACGTCTGATGAGAAGAAACACAGATACGGATCAGCATTGCTCCAGACAGTGATCCATGGAATATGGGACGTTGATGATGGGGCAATGGGGGAATTTCGAAATGCAGCTTTGGGACGCAACATGTCCCCAAAGTTACATCAAAACGAAGTCAGCGGCTTGTGAGATATGAAGGGTTACAGGCGGACAAACAAACCCATCAAAAGACATGATGTAACATATAGCTCCTCTCTGAGTTTTAAAGTGTGCTTACAGAAAGGAGAACACTGCTGCTGTTTGTGTGTCTGAGGTAAATAAGTGTTAAGCTTCGCATGACACCTCTCGCCAGCTTCATTTTCAGTTAAACAAGAGGTAACGACAGCGCACTGTATGATCCATCGTCGGGGAATGCCAAAACTTTTCTCTCTCCTTTTTGAATGTGATGGCAAATAACAAATGGAATAAAAACTCTAATTGGATGTAACATCAATCACACACACACACACTTGGTTCATCTTCTATGTGAGGACACAATATGTCGTAATATTCTTATTTTAGGTGTATGTCTGTGTTGGTTTGTTTTTGCTTTGACCTGCGCTGCAATGTTTTTCCAAGACTGCTTTCCTTGATACCCAACATGCCTTGACATGCTGTCTGGCTACCCTTCGATTTCAATCTCAGTGTGTGTGTGTGTGTGTGTGTGTTGGTGAGTCACACAGGCTACTGTCACGCGATGTGTGTTTGATAAATGTTTGACCCATGCAGCTGGATGGGATTTCATGAGGCTTCTCATTAAAATGTTGCCTTTCTTTCTCCCTGCCTCTAATGTGTCCCATTTTCTCTTCCCTCTCCTCCATGTTTCTTTCCCCAAAACACACACACCGATTATTATGGCTAGTGACGGTGCTTAGAGAAGTCTTAGTCACTGCTTGCATGCACCAACTTGCAAATGTGTCAGTGATATATCACCATTACATGCCTCGCTCATTGCTAGCGCTGTTTGGCTGCATAATGTGAACGTCTTGTTAGTGACAAGGATGTAAACAGGTTTTAATTTGTGATGATTTATCTTCAAACTCACCTCTGGAATGAGGTCTCCTGCAGAGAGAGCGTCCTCCATGTTTATGTGCCGTTGACATTAAAGCAAGTCAAGATTTTCAGGGCACTTAAGGACAGGATTAGACAAGATAATACATCATTCTTCATCATATTTGAGGCTGCCATTGGGTCATCAACATGCGACAAGTGTGTGTGCATGTATTTGTTCCCTCTGTGATTTATGTTCAAAGTGTGACAGTGCAGAGAAGCAATCTGTGCCTCTTTGAAGTGTGACTCTCTCTGTGTGTGTGTGTGTGTGTGTTTGTCCCACTTGAAGTGACATGTAATCAGGGATAACATTAAAAACGGTTCTTTCTCTGATCAAAAGAGCAGCTGGCAGGGCTCACCGACAAGCGTGTGCATGTTTGTGGAGCACCTGTGCGAGTGCTTACGAACACATACGAATAAAAAGAAGAGGAAGAAAAAGTGAGATCAAACCGAATCTTCTTCAAACTGCTTCTGACATGAACGCTTCTGTCCCACGCAGGTACGAAGATGGATGAGGAACCCCAAGGTAAGCGTAGAGAAGGCCCAAGGGAAAGGGCTCCTTTACCCCTGTCCAAAGTGTCCGCTGGCCGATGACCTGTGGTACACACACTTCCCGTCGCCTTATGGCTGTTGTCACTACGGCGGCCTGCAGGGCGGCCAGTACTACCACCAGGAGCAGTGCTCGCCATGTCCTGCCAGTGGGCAAACGAGCCATGACAATGGCAAAGGCTGCAAGGTAAAGGAAAAAAACTAATAGCAAAAGAGTGAGTGTGTGTCCATTAATGCATTTGTGTCACTACTCATGAGTCTGAGTATCATTTGTCACCTAAATCGCACACACAACTGTAGGCAGTGAATAATATGCTCAGTGTTTCTAACAGTTACAACATTATATTCACCAAACACATCAGTATAACAAAGTTCAAAATGAGAAGAAACAAGCAATCAGACTTGTGGTTCCTATTTTTAAAAAAAATATATTATTATTTGGCTTGTGTGCCTGAAAAACAACTTGAAAAAAGCATGTTTTTTTTCTGCTTTAATCGTCTCATGACCCCGCTTGTGATTCCTTTGAGGGGGCTCAACCCCCAGGTTGGGAGCCACTGGGTCAGACATTCAAACAGGTTAAACAGGCCAATAAGTTTATCTAAACAGTTTCATCCCGTATCTAAAAGCAAGCACGTCTGAATGTGTTGCCAATAATCTATAACTACTCAGAAAAACAACACGTTGAGTTTACTTTAGGTCGAAGTTGAAGCTCAGCCTGGAATCTGTTCGTCCTTGATTTCTTTTTCAGTTTGACTAACCTGTTTTTGTTTTTTTTGTTTTTTTTTAACTGCATAGACACGTTGACACATTCCCTAATCCAAGCAATTAACTTGATGAGTACAGCATTATTATTACCAAAAAAGGATGGCCAAGACTATGAAAATAAAACTGAAGTTGTAATAACAATGGAAATATCTTTTATATCTATAAACTCCTGCCTGACCAGCTTGCATGTTTCCAGAGTGCTTGCTGCCGCAGCTTGAGTTCAATTCTAGCCAGAGGTCCTTTGCTGCATGTTACCCCATCTCTTTTTCTACCGTGCCTTTCCTCTCTCTCCACCTGTCACTATCCTAAATAAAGCTGAAATTACCAAATAAGATTTAAATATATATATATATATATATATATATATATATATATATATATATATATATATATCAGGCTAAATTAAAAAGAAATATGTTTTGAATGTAATGCATATAATAGCACAATCAAACCAATTAAATTAACTGCACTCAAGTTACACAAACTTCTTTTTTAGTAATTGTTAGAAAAGTTAATGTGATTTTGAACTCAGAAGTTCCAGTTTCCCTTCAGCTTTACTGAAGCTTCAGTCTTGAAACAAGCAAATGTCCAACATACCGTATTTATAGTGTGCAAAATAAATGTTTTCTACATTTAATGAAAGGTAATGGAAGTCCAAGGGTAAAAGTAGAGTTAATAAGGACAATGTGACCTATTTCATAATATGTGCCATACACCCCCCGCCCCATCCACTAGCACTCAAAAACATTTAATCATTTTACAGACCTCCCAATGTTTCAAGAATTGAATTAGTTACTGACAGGACTCGAGACATTGATCTTTTTTGTCTTTATCCTCTTTTTAAGCTCTACCACGTTTGTTGTTATGTAACATAAACACTAAGGCGAATGACGACTGGCCGCTTTTTTTCAAAGACCCTGTTGCTCACCAAGGGCTGTTGTGTCTGAAATTAGTGCAGGAGGCGTATATTCAGTAGACAGCTTGAAGATTGTATGAAAAATTTAAACACAATTGCATGAAACAGCGTGCTGTCAACAAACGCCTTGCCCAAACACGCATCAGTCCATTCACACTAATGCTGCTGCTGGTTGTCCTTGTCTTGCTGGAAGTCCTGGTTATGCAACTGTGATCATAATAGCTATCCCACTCCTATCAATCATTATACCCATCAACTGGGTCCCTGCTTGTGTGTGTGTGTGTGTGTGTCTCCAGTCCCATGGGCGACTGGAGAGAATGAGTCATCGCTGTCCCAGTGAGACAAAGCCACACTGTACCGCGTGTGTGTGTGTGTGTGCACTGAGACACAATGTTGAAGTGTGTGAGAATATAAAACAGGATGGTGTTGTTGTCCATCACCCTATTCTCTTTCCTTGAGCCCAGTTCCCCTTCCCCCCATTTTTGTTTCATTTGCTGTCGTGTCTCCCTCTATCTCTCTATCAATTCCACCTCTTGCCCTCACAACCGATAGATCTGTCACTAATGTCTCACTGGAGATAACTGGTGCGTGCGTGTGCAGAATTTAATGGGTGTTGCAGTGAGTTGGTAGCAGGGTGGTGGTGGGGTGGGGGTGGGTGGGTTAATGAGGAAGGGGCTCTTTGGTGAGTCATTGCTACTTTTTTACTGCAGAGTTGTGCTACATGTGTGTGTGTTAAGCCAATGAAGTTGACTGTAACTACTAGAATGACCGTAGCAGTCATTCTGACTGCTGATACTTGAGCTTTAACAGATGTTTGGTTTTTTTTTACATTGAAGCTTTTATTGAGGTTTTCAAACGAAGCATATAATGTGTGCTGTCATATTTTCATCATCACCTTGACATTTTATATAAAAGAAATCCTCAAATCGTCAATTTGAATCAATTATTTTACCGGATGGAGCGCCGAGCACCAAGCAAATGCAAATAGTCTAGTCGTACTTTTTGTAACCACTTCGGCTAAGTAATGTACTTTAATGGAGTTAGAGCCAAAATACGTTTTTTGTTATTTTAGTTATTTAAATGCAGCCTAATGTTTGGTACTGTTGCTACAAGATTGCTGCAAGACTGCCCCGACAGGTGGGTGCCTCCCTTTGTGAGAGGCAAAGCAAAGTTTTTTGACCTCAATGAAACCGAATCTGGTTCTGAAAGGCTAAACACCAACAAATATTGATTGATGCAGAATGTTGGAGATGATTACATCTATCTTTTTACAATAAAATTGATCTTTTGGACTTTACACTGCTCTGGAGTTATTGGAAATGTTTGAATCACATGAAAATGCATACATTATGTGCATGTCATTTTAACCATCAATATAAAATCTAAGAATTAATGAATCTACAATGTTAGGCAAGGTAATAACAAATATTTATAAATATGAAATGTATTTGACAACCACACAACCTAGGTTCTGCCTAGGTAAAATTACTCAGAACTCTGTTTTGTAATGGTAATAAAAAAGCAATGTTAGACTAAAATACACTCATATTTGCGAAAAGCCATGGTCCTATAGATACCTGGGTTTTATTTCCACAAAGTTATTACATTGCAAAATTTAAAAACGGACAAAATGACTGCCTTGGTAGTTCTAGTGTTAAACTGGACTGACCTACAGTGAGTGCTCATATCTTAAATGGTGGATTTGTGCTCCAACACTCCATAAATGATTGACCGCACTTAAACTGGAAACTTACAACATACAGTAGCAGTTAGGTGCCTATTCTAAATAAGGACTGAAACGCACTTCCTGTATTTAACTTTGTGTGGCATTGCAAAATCCATGACAAAAAAAAATCTGCACGCAGACGTCATGTTCCGTCACTGTTCCTACTGTATCATATCTCAGCACGTTCTGTCCAAACACTTAACCACTCAGGCCCTTACTGTCGGTTTGCCAAACACTTGTAGAGCGTGACACTTGTCCAACAAATGTCCAACAGTGAAAGAAACATTTCTCCCGCATGCCAGGCTCACATGCTGTGTTGGGGCCACCCGCGGGCCAACTCAAATACAAATGAGCAAAGCTTCCACTGTGAAATTTGTCAGCCCATCAAAGTGAACCGTCTCAGTCTGTCTGACAAAGTCTCGGAAAGTGGTGTGATGACAGCACGAGGCTGCTGTCACCTCTCAGAGGAGGAGGAGACGTTGACAGACAGCGTCAGCTTACGTGTGCAGAGACACAAGGGAAAACTCCGGGGACATTTGTCATGGTCCAATACGA
Source organism: Hollardia meadi (assembly GCA_037974645.1). Classification (NCBI taxonomy): domain Eukaryota; kingdom Metazoa; phylum Chordata; class Actinopteri; order Tetraodontiformes; family Triacanthodidae; genus Hollardia; species Hollardia meadi. Next base: position 13,200 of record JBBPCS010001436.1, read on the forward strand.
TGCTCTTTATTCTTAATTCTTTTTTTGTGTGTGCTGTTGTAAATCTATAAGTATATTATTTTGCGTTAAGTGTCCTTAGTTGAATACTAACTGTAGCTATTCTGCATTAAGCTCATTGTGACACTTTTGGAATTAAAAAAAAAACATAAATAAACTCCCCCATATTTGATTTGATATCAGGAGATGTACCTATGTTGTTCTCTCTCCAAAGAGCTTTGCCTGACAGATTGCCAACCTCCTTTAAAAATCCATCACAGCACCTTTTTTTTCTGATTACAAAGTATCAGCACCATTTAAAATGCAGGTGGCCTTGACCCAGTGCATAGCCCTCAACTTCCTGCTGCTTTTGATGAGTCTGTCAGAGCCAAAGCTATAGACCAACTTTATGGTGCTGATCTACTATATTATAAAATCAGTGTAATAAATGTATGACACGCATTTATTTCCTCGGCGTGTTAATTGCAGAGAAAATAAGAGAGAAGAGGAGGTTAAGAGGAGGCAAGATGTGTAATGGGGTTGTGTGCGAGAAATCAGAACTAAAAACGGACAAAGGGTA